>CABFOV010003154.1:14366-56038 GCA_902141375.1 Timema poppense | reverse complement strand
TCTTGCTTCCTCTACTATCTCATGTACTCCAACATCCTCATTACATGTCCATACCATCTCAGTCTTGCTTCCTCTACTATCTCATGTACTTCCTGCAACCTTACTCTTTCCCGGATAACTTCACTCCTAATCTTGTTTCTCCTCGTGACAGATAACATGCTCTTCACAAACTTTATGTGTCGAGTCTAATTGTGATAATCTGTGAGAAAATGTATCAGACATTCAGAGCTATTCATATTCCCAGTTCACGCTTATTCAAAACAGACAGTATGTTGCTATGTAGCTAATAGATTGATGAATTTGTGTCCAAAATTGGTATGTGGTGACTTTCCTCAGAAGGAGTTACCCATCTTTATGATATCACAGGACGTATAGGTTTATCTATATACACACAATTTTAGGGATGGCTAAAAGAAAAATAGTACCGACAAAAAAAAATTATATATTTCTCATAACGTAATTAGTTATTCGTATATTTCTATGAACACAAACATTTGTTTGCTAAATATTTTGTGGGCTGGGCCCACCTCAATGGCGTGGTTAACTAACGCGCTAGTTTCGTGTTGAGCTAGACTGGCGAGAATGGGGAGATTAAGGTTCGAATCTCACTCAGATGAACTGGGGGTGGTTTTCACTAAATGATTTTCTGCTCTACCTACACGCAAATGTGGGTTCACTTCCTCTATATTCAACCTTCACAATCCCTAACCCATTAGCGTAATTAGTATTTAAGCGTATAACCCGAACAGGTAGTAAGACGAGGTGCTAAGTATTATTATTATTTTGTGGGCTTGAAAAAAACTCAGTTGGCGGTTCTGATACGCTCCTTAGGCCATAACTTGCAAACGCCTGGTCCATAAGAGTCAAGATAACTCTAACATGGTTTTAGGACGTTGCCTACCTGTGACGTCACGGCCGGCCAAGATGTTATTTCACATGTTAGTAAATTTACGTTTTACTCAGCTAGTTTTATAGAAATAACGTTACAACAAAAACCATACATTCATAAATAATTCTAAAAATAGCCCTACAGTGTCACATAATTACTGTTTTTATTTTTAAGTAGTTTTTTTGTAAACGTGTTTTTCATACATCCTCTACAGCTCAGGCTATTTGTCTTGATCACGAAAATGTCCGGTAGGAGTCTTCCTGCCAGAATGTAGATTAAAAAAGTCCGTGGTAGCAAATGTCTATCCAGAATAAGAAACAAGGAAGAGATCAAATTAAAAAGCAAGTCAATGTTTTCAAGGCGCAAATATTTAAGTAACTGTGTGAACTCGTCAGAGGACGCGGGAAAGACAATATTTTAAATATTTGAAGTTATTCCTCTACAATCCTGGCAAATGTAGTATTCTGCCTACCTTAAAAGGTTGTTTCAATTCATATCTTCACCCTCTATCTTCATGCATTACATTTTGAAATTTAAAATTTTCATATTTCTATGTTTATTTGGAATCGACAACAAACCCGCTTGCCACATTTCAGTTATCTTCCACACATATAAGTAGTTATTTATGTTAGTTTTTGAAATTTTTCCCCCCTCCCACCTTTCCATCCCCAAATGTTAAACAATTCTCTTTTAGAAAACTGTATTATTATATATTTATCTTGAGGGGTTTTTCTATATGACTGACAAATTGTAATTTTCAACTCCACTTTAAAAAGTTTATTTATTATATTCCCTCCCCCTCTCCCCCATCGTTTTACCCTACTTACACCTGGTGCTCCACTAAAAATTCTGAGACTCTTCTGACTATTCTAAGTGGTCCCCTTACATTTCTTGGCATTTTCATTTCTATACCACAATGAAAAGAAGATGATTTTATTAATTTTGGAAATTTTAAACCCCTTCCCCCATGTGTCCAAATACTACTTATAAACTTCAAATTTTATGAGGTATTTATTTGGTAATCTGGAGTCGTCCTACCTGCTTATACAATTTGGATTGTCTACCTCATTTAATAGCTATGTTTGTTCATTCAACCCCCACACCCCAAATGATTCCCGGAGTCCCATATATAAATTAAGTTTTTCAGATTTTTAATTATTTGGAGTGGTTCCTTTAACTTCCTGCTAAGTTTTAATTTCCTACTTCATCTAAATGTTTGGTTTCTAATAAGCTCCTTCCTTTCCTCCCAATTCCTGAAATCTCATTTAGAAATTTCCATTTTTTTATTTTTCTAGTTATCTAGGGAAGTCCCTTTACCTTCCTGCCAAATTTCAGTTTTCCAACTCCTCCGGAAATGGGTTTTCTTTTCCGGACAGATACTACTTTATATGGCCTGTATTTGTACAGCTTATATAGAGAATAATCTATATTACGTTGGTATTTTGTTAACACCTTTTTGGATTTGTTATTGTTATGGTGTTAACCTCAATGGTCTTGGGGTAAAGTTCTCGCCTTAAGACCCCATGTTCGTGGTTTCAAACCCAGCCGAGGACGGCGGCTTTTACTTGAGCTATCACAATGAGTAGCACAATTTCCTTCGGAAATGTGTCGATCTCATGTTGATTATGGTATGTAAATAAACCCTGGAAAGTATGTAAAAATACCTTTCTCGGAAAAATTAGTAGGTACTTTCACTCTCGCTCATAGAAAGTTTTGTGTGCTGATATATAAACAGTCGTTTCAGAGAGTGCACCTTAAATACCTTATTTAATAACTATATCGTTATGATACCAAATAATTTCATTTAATAACTAAAAGGAAGTTTCGATCATTTATTATTACCATATAATTGAATCATTTAGAATAAAATTTGTGCATTTCCCACCTTTTTCAACTTTTTTAAATTGAACAAAACATATAATTTAAAAAATTATTTTACATCAAAAGGAAGGAGGGTAAAAAGAGAGAAATCAGTAATTGGATTAAGTTTTAATCATCTCATTGCAAATAACAAAAACTTTTTGTGTGTCTCATCTCCTTTTTTAAATCCAACCCCCCACTCGTAGCAACTACTCATCACATCTATAGTAAAAAAACATATTTTATATTCACCTCCGTAGTGGCGGCGTTTGGAACCGTTTAATGTAATTCTAGTCTGACACGCAAATTAGATAAATTAAAAGGTTGGCTAGACTACGTGGAGCCAGACAGACATTTGTACTCTTGAAGCCACAATTTTTTTTTCTCCCTCTATTTTTTAATGCTTCGCGTTAATTAGCTGTGATAATAAAAAACAATGAAAGGAATAAAGTGGAGGGAAAAATATGTGGGCTTAAAGAGTCAACATATTCAAAAGGCGCGACTTCTCACACTCACCAATATCTTTATACTTATTTGGAATAAATATATTCCTAAGCACCCTTTTTTTCAAACACCCTAAAATTGGTTTTCCTCATGTGAGGTAAGAGACCACGTTTCACATCCATAGAGAGCTTTTACATTCCTTGACAGCAGACGAGATGTTAAAAATTTACAATAGATAAAAATAAAACAAGATGTATATCCTCTGTTTTCTCTTAATACGTAAAGTTATATCATAGACGGTTGTTTATTGGTTTTATAATTATCGGCACCAACATTATCGCCGTCACGAGCGCTAGATTAGCAATAAATATAGGCTACACGTTATGATGAACGCCCTAAGGTTCACATTCACAAGTTATCATTTAGCAAAAGTAAGCAAATATAATTTTGACAAAGTTACATTATAGGGTTCCACAGGGGATTTAAATCAGCCTCATTAGAAATGTGAGATCTATATTTAATTTTAGTTAAATTATATCTGAGACTTACAACAATTTTAAGGCCCCAGGATGAAAAAGGTCGAGTCTTGGTAAGCAATCCCGTGGGGAAAGGATGAGAAAGCCACAATGAACATCAAACTTATGAAAACCGTCTTTAGTGCGTCCAGTCGGGATTTTAACACTATTCCTAGGAATCGATTCCAAGCCGACACTAAAGCAACCCCACCAGTGACCTGGATTATTACTAATACGTAGTAAAACGGATATGAACAAGAGCAGTGAATCCTCTTTTGTTTGGAAGAATCTGGTGCGTAACATAATATTTCATGTTAAGGCGATTGGACCTTTTCATTTGACGTGGAAATGCAGAGCCATGGGAACAAACGGTTATCTTCAAGAATTTTTATTGTTTTGAAATTTTCTTTTCGGAAACGGTTTGTTCAAGAATAGAAGGATGTTGATTAAGTTATACTTTTTAGATACACACCTCCTCTATAATTTTAACAGTGATCAAATATATATAAACAATTGACATTTTTCAATAGAAACTGCCGGCTTCATAACAAAAAATAAGAAAATGTAACAATTAATAAACATCGCTACATTATTTTAAAAGAGGTGTTGAAAATATTAACATAAAAACTTCACTCTTTCTCAAGAAAACTGATATTTCCAAACGCATGATTTTTACGCAAGACCTTCCACGTAGCTAGCGCCATCTATGGTTTCCGTGATCCATCTGTTCTTGTTGGCGCGGAAGGATACTTTGGTGGGTTGTGAAGCCACGCCCCGCCTTTCACCCCCCCACCCACCATCCCAAAAATAGGTTTTAGACTTGCAATCTACAAGGCCAAGGGCCTTAACTTAAGAAGGATTTATGAGGTGTAGAGAAAGATTTATTGAAGCGACCCTTCAAACACAGTAAGCTTTCAATTTTTTGGGGTGAATAAAATTTACCTTGACCGGCTTCACTACGGACCTATAATATAAGTTGCACCATAGTGTAAACAAACAAGGTAATCTTGCAAACTTTCAGGCTAAAACTAAATGTTCCTTGTGATCAACTTTATCGTGCACAGCGTTCACTTGTATGGGCTTTGCATTTTAATGAACTAAAAGAACTGAGCAAACTCTACTTTCATTAAGACCATTATCTTAAGGACCGGTGGAAAACAAACACACACACACACACACACACACACACACACACACACTGAAGGAATTCCTAGACTTTAGGGGTTCGATAGAGAACAGAAGAAGAAGAAGAAGAAGGAAAAAAAAATAGTTGGCAAATGGGTGAGAGGAATAGGAAGGTGGTATAAATAGGGGTCGGGATAATGAATCGGCTAATTGTTGGCCTGCGTGGCTGGATGAGGGGTAGTACAGGTGGTGGAGATGTTTGTTCCTGTTACAATAAGTCACCGTCTTTAGATGAATGACTTTCTCTCTCTCTCTCTCTCTCTCTCTCTCTCTGTGGGGTTACAATCGAACACTAGTAAACTGTTGAAGAGTTCAGTGAGTTCAACACGATCTTTTCCCCTCATTCTTTTTTTTTATCCCCCCACCATTGCTCTTCTCTTCCTCACTTGCAATGAACTCACCCCTAACAACCTTAAACACACACACAAACAGGGGGGGAAACACTTTCACGAACAAAAGAACTTTGCTTTTAGCATTCATCTCTATTATTGAAATCTAAAGGATCATGTGCATAAAGTGACTCAGTAAGTTTGGTGTTTACGAAAGCTTCCCCTTCTTATTATTTTTAACCACAAAATGAATCCTTAAATTATATTGCTTCCAGATTACATGAATTTCTTTGGGGGTTTAATTTTTTTATTTAACATTCAGGAGGGAGGGGGGATATTGCCAATTTTAATTTAGTCAACAACGTCAGAACTTTTCCCATGGTTTGGATAATCAAGGAAGAAAGAAAGGCATATGAATAGGTGTTTAGATACTCTTGTCACTAACATGTTAATTGAAAATGATTTCCAAAGAAACATTAAACAACTCTTACTTAATTTGTGACATTAGGATCTTAAAAGTTTATTGCCGCATTTACAAAAGTACGTCACCTATCTCTGCCTTGAACTGGTTCTATTCAGTCCACCTCATTACACCTTACCTCTTTCTTGAGCTAGTTATATCCAGTCAATCTAATTACTCCCAATCTCTATCTTTAGCTTGTTCTATCCAGTCCACCTCATTACATACTATCTTTGATAGGTCCTTTCTAATGTTATCCTCCTATCTGCATACAGGTATTTCCAATAGTCTCATCCCTTTTTTGATCAAATATCTTCCTAATGATTGTTTTTAAGTACCTTAATTTTTTTGTCATGTAAGATAAGAAATCCGAAGGAGATAATTTGTATCTAAATTCATATAAAATACATGAATTTAATGGTATTTAACTTGCGATGAATTATAGAAAATTTGAATTTAAAAAATTAACTTCTAGGATTAAATTTAAAATTAGATCATATGAATAGTTTTTCATGATAAATAAAAAAAATTTACAAATAAAAAATGTTAAGAGTATTTTATAGATCATTAATTTTGTTAAATACGTTTGAACAACTTGTTTTAAAATGTATATAAATAAAAAGTGTTTATTGTGATCAACATGCTGTTGGGTTTGTTTTTATGAGGAAACATAATTAAGGGTAGGTTACTTAAAAACTATCCTCGAAGTTATAATACCCAATATTAAAAAGTTGGTGCAATTGTGTGGTAATATTTATTTTCAAACTAGTTTAATCACTTTTCTTTTATGACATTGGTAATCCTGTCTGAATAGCGACTATAAATTCACTGATTGGCGTGAGTTTATATTTATATATTGTAGTTTTTTTTTAATGAAAATTTATAAACTTTGGTATGATAATCCTTGAAGTAAATTCTTAATTTAAAAATCTTAAAATTTTGTTTTCTAGAGCTCTAGAAGTTGATGTATGAAGATATTGTAGGTAGTTTACTAAAACTCTCCTTTAAAAAGTTTTTAATTTTTTTTTTTCGGGGTTCATCTCCTGTGTTTAAGCTTCCATTAAAAATAATTATGAGAATAGGTCTGGTAGAACGTCGAAGATAAATTACTTTCAAATAAATCGCTTCGGGTTTTAAGTTGAAGATGGAAATAACACCGGAGAGTATTTTTTAGTTTTTATATAAAAACTTTTTTTGGCCAAAATAAATATAATTTTGCTTAGTAAAACATAGAGTTTAATTTTCTTTACATATTGATATCAACAATTTGTTGAATATCTGTCGTGAGTATAGTGGCATTAGATGAGAAACTTTATAAATTAATAGAAAAGTTGTACTGCAATTAAAACGAGGACACCTTGATGACAGATATTCAACAAATGTTGATATCACCATGTGAAGAAAGTTAAGCTTTATTTTGGTTTTGAAGATGTATCTGGTATATTTAAAAAAAAAAAAATGATAAAAAAACTGCAGAGATAATGCACTTTTATAGCCCTACCTACATCCTCACCTTAAAGAGATAGAATGGAAATAAACCTAATTTTTAAAGTTTAACTTGTGGTGTTTAACATGCAATTTCTGAACAGATATATAATATATCAGCACGGCGTACTGACCGAACTAATTCTATGGTTAGATGTTCTAACAACTAAGCTAAGGTATAGTATCACAATATAATAATTTTAGTTGCCATAATTTTCGTTTTGTAAAAAAGTATACATACATATACCTTCATACATTTCTAATCATGCCATTCCCTTACGGGGAAGGCAAGAAACGGTACCTATAGCTAAAAAAACAACAACTATGTGCTTAGTACATACTCGCTAAATTTTTCCACACTTCCCTATCCTTACATACTCACTTCACTTCAACAACATCCATACATAAAGCATATAATCTCTTTAATTCTTAAAACTCTTAATGTTTTTCTTTTTCACACATTTGTCTACAACATTTAGCTACGTCTTACATGGCCTAACCCCTTCTTTTTGATCAACACACTCTACCTTCATATATTTTCTTCGTCACTCGATCCATACTCATCCTCTCAACATGTCCAAGCCAACGTAAGATGCTTCTTTCACAGTGACCAATTAGATTCTCTTTCAAACCGCGCTCCTTCAGCGCCCATTCATTACTGACTATGTCCATATAAGTTTGTAAAAGCACCAAACGTTAAATATGGGCCAAAAATACAAAAATAAATCAATAGTATCGAAACTTGTTATCCTCTCACAGTAGTAAATTATAGCAATGAGGTCAGTGCTGTAAAATATTATATTCTCTCAGCTTTGTCGACAATTTTATCATGTTTATCATGTGTCATTGTAATGAGTAACATGTTTTATAGCAGCCAGCGTAACAATTCCCCTTTCCTTCCCCCCTTACAATACCACCTTCCCCTCTCCATCCCTCCCTTTGTACCTCTCATTTTAGCAACTAACTGCCCTCCCCTCTCTCTCTTTCCTCCAGTCCTCGTTGCTCTAACGATGAGAGAGAGTGCATGGGCATTCTGTTTGTTTGAGCATTAATCACTTGGCAATTACATGGCGGACACGGTTAGCGACGCCTCTAGTGATGGCCGTGCGTTACTTTACGACCACTTGACGAAAATGTCACCGGCCTCCCCCCTCCACCCTTCACACCCCGGAAACCCCCCCTCCACCCACCCCGTTACCCCTACTCTATGACGGTGTTCGCTTAATACATTTCAGATTAGCTTTCGACGACCAAGGTAGCATGATGTAAAAAGAGGTGGCTGCTTTAATCTTTTCAGATAAGTAACACACACACACACACACACAGGGCTATGATACACACGTGGTCTACGTAGTGATCGACAAAGCAACCCCCTTCATCCCATTCTCTCACCCCTAGGATTAAATGTAGAGCTCATCTAGTTTGATTTTCCAGTGATGGTTGTGGTTCGAATCTCAGATGGGTGTATTTATGTTTCTAGAAAGTTTCCTACGTTCCCTCCAAGAAAGTGCGGGTGTATTTCAACTAAATTCTGCCTTAGCCTTATTTCGTTAATGGAGCTGGATGCTAAAAGTCAGGACGGGTAGTAAGACGCGAAGCAAATCATCAATGCTTTGTCCAAAAATTTGGTCACTCTATATCTGTCAAAAGTGGCAATGACAGCTTTATAAACACTTCACTTGACGTATGAATGGATGAAAGAAATCAGTAGCGTTTGGAATTGTCAAGTAAGATTATCTTTACAATAATTCGTATTTAATGGTATCCTCCTAAAACAATTTTTTTTTTTAAATTGTGTATGGACTATATTGTTCAAGTTTAGCTAAAATCAATCACCTTTGACAAGACGTGTATTAATCACAACTTGTGAATGTGTAGAGTTCACCGTGGTTCGGATTCCACGTTAAACTGTAGGTCTTCCATTTCCTCTCACAATCACCCTACCATTACACATTAGCGTAAGTGAGTATAACCCGAACGGGTAGTAAGACGCGGTGCCAATAATAATCTTATAAATTAATAGTAAGCCTCCCTGATTACTAAACCACAACGGCTTTAAATAATTACGTAACCCATTTCAGAACATGGTGCCTCTATCACAATAGAGTGGAACAGCTGATGATGAAAATATCAGGGTTCGAATCTCAGTCGAGTGTGTGGAGGGTCTTTTTTTCTAATAGGTTTTTCACTCTTCCTTCAAGCAAATGTAACTACACTTAATCTAATTTAAATCCTTCCTATCCTTAACATATTAGATTAACGATTTGAAACGACTTGTTATATCATCACATAATAATTTCTATGAGTGAGAGCGAAAGGACCAACCGATTTTTTTCGGCAAAGGTATTTTTACATACCCTTCAGGGTTCTTTTTACATGCCAGAATCGACTTGAGACTGATCGCTTTACCTCCTATCCGAAAGAAGTCGTGCTACGGATTTTTATCGCTCAAGAGAAATCCGTTGACCCCAACTGGTTTTGAACCCAAGAACATCGGGTCCCGAGGTGAGAAATTTACCTCAAGACCACCAAGGTCGACTGGGAATTCATTAGAAATATACATTCAGACGACCAAAAGTTTCATAAATATAAATAAAAATATAAAAACTAACGAAAGAAGAGATATAAAAAAAACTTAGAAAAATTAAGGCTGAGGGTGGCTGCGTAGAGGTTGAAATAAATTAATGAACAAAAGAATGAGGTGTTATATGATAAGATATGGAAGATAAAAAACATTCCCATCCCCATTCTTAATTAATGATTTCCTTATCGCATATTTCCGATGAGGGGAAACTTAAGACATCTCTTTCCACTCACCAACGACAAAGGTATGAAATTATTGGAGGAAAAAAATAACAACTTAACCTAAAGCGTAAGGTGGAGGAGTGGAGCTGTGAGTTAATACAGTCGTATTAGCGTGGAAAGAGAATGGCAAAACTGCATTGAAACTCGCACGAAAAAACCTCCCGTTTTTCAAATCAACTGGTTGGGATTATGACCACAACACTGATTGGCGCACGAATATATTACTTATAGATAAAGCAGCTTTTTCAACTGTCAAAGAATTTATGGATCCAACTATAATCATATTTGTTCAATATTTATATCATCATATTCAGAATAAGAACTCAAATATTACTTTTGA
Source organism: Timema poppense (assembly GCA_902141375.1). Classification (NCBI taxonomy): domain Eukaryota; kingdom Metazoa; phylum Arthropoda; class Insecta; order Phasmatodea; family Timematidae; genus Timema; species Timema poppense. Next base: position 45,726 of record CABFOV010003154.1, on the reverse strand, counting down.
TTCAATTTACTGATGACTGATTTACAAAAAAATTAAATTGATCGAAAATGGCAACAACAATTCTTTTTGACATGACCAATAAAATATTTTATTTCTCTTTTTTTTTTTTTTTTCTGAAAGTAAACCGTTAAGGAAAATTTTCTGATTTATTTATTTATTTGAGATTTATCTAAAGTGGTACACGCAATTTTTTTTTAAAATGAGTATCTGGTGTGGTGAGAAATAAAAATGCATACTTGTTTTTCAGAGAAATATTTGTTTAAGGTTAATATACTGATCACTTGTGTTTAAAAATTTGATGTTTTTTCGAGAGAATGGATTTATTTATTTGAATTAATCATTATAATTTAGACGTGTTTGACATGGAACATTACAATGTATACGTGTTTGATGGGGGAAATTTGATTAAGGGTAGCATACTAATAACTAGTTACTGAACATTTGAAATATTTCAGCGTTTTTGTTTTGTTTTGCCGATGAATGATTTTGGATCATTTTGTCACAAACAATGAGAGGTTATAGGAGAAATTTTGTACGATCATGTAGTGCCATTTGAAGGGTACAAGGGAAATAGGGTGTAAAGTCAAATCGAATGAGTGCTTCCATCTATTAGACAATCATGAGAACTTTCTAATACACTTAAGATACGTATGTTTAAAAGGGGTCTCCCTCATATTAAAAATAATTAAAAAAATAAAAAGTATTTGCTAGGATCCTCGTGGATTTCAAGATATATTTAGGATTACCAATAGGGTGATAGATAAAAATTTATAATTTTAGTTTGAGATTATTATTAGGTGCCTGGTCTTACGACAGGTCCATTCATTTTGTGTGAACTTAGACCACCAATGCACCCGGTCCTCTGCCTCCTTCTTCAGCTCCTAGAGTTCTCTTCTATCGTTTAAATCAGCCAATATTTGAATCCTCCTCCTTCATAAGCTCCTCTTTCTCTCAACCTTTCCTTCTATGACGTCATGCAGAAGACAATTCCTCCTAAGGATGTGTCTGATCCAGTTAGTTTTGTACCGAAGAATCACGTCCACAATGGTTCTCTTTTGATTCATTATTCTTAGGACTTGTTCACCTGTCAGCCTGTCTGTCCACTTGATCTTCTTAATTCTTCTCCAGCACAACATTTCAAAGCTCTCCAATTATTTCTTTTCCATCTTCCTGAGAGTCCAAGTTTCTGCTCCATACAGTGAGATGCTCTAAATGTAGTAGTTCATCAGTTTCTTCCACAATTACAAACTTAACTTGCTGGTCAGCACTAACCTCTTCTTGTTGAAAACTTCCTTGGCCATGGTGATCGATCCTCGACCTAATTTCCTTGGTGCAGTAGACATCTTTTGTCAGCAGACTTCCCAGATACTTTAAATGCTCTATGTTTTCCAACTCCTGGTTTACAAGCGGCTCTCTATTTTATTGAGTTCACCATCACTTTTGATTTCTTAGAGACAGTGGTTAAAAATGACAATCTGATAAATAAAACAAAATAGCCGTATAAATAAAGTGAATTATGACCTTACGTGTGTTACCGAAAAAGAGTCGTAAGAGTTAATTCTATGGCACTTACGCTAATGTGTAATGGTAGGGTGATTGTGAGATGAAATGGAGGACCTACAGTTTAACGTGGGATCCGGACCACGGTGGAGGCCTGGCATCCCACACATCCACAATCTGTGATTAATACACGTCTTGTCAGAGGTGAAGGAAGGGTTTGGTAATCAGATAAATCTGTGCCGGGACCGAGGATTGAACCCCGGACTCTCAACACAGAAGCCTGACAGCTTACCCTTAGACCGCCAGGTCACCCCCAATTGTTACAATTTATATTTAGTACGTAGGCGTAAAACCTAAATGGTAATAAAACGCCGCACTAAATTTTTTTTTTAAATCCTCCTTAGAGATGTAATACTTATTGAGGACCACCGTGTCAGGTACTCCCTTCTCCCCTCTCCGACACACAAACTTTTCCACGTAAATCAAGCACAAGAGCCATTGCAGCGAAACCCCTTCAGCATTGGGTCTTGTTCAAGTGGACCAAAGGGGGTACTTCCCCCCCCTCCCCTCCGGCCTGCACACAACCTATCCACTCTCCAGCCGCCATGGAAAAATATATGACGTCGTAGCCCTGAGTGAAATGAATCAAACTCCTTGACTTATAGGCTTTGCGTCATACATTCCCGTACTGCGGGGAAGCATACTCAGACATTTTTGCCAAAATAAATAAATTTATTATTATTATTATTAGCACCGCGTCTTATTACCCGTTCGGGTTATACGCACTTACGCTAATGTGTAATGGTATGGTGATTGTGAGATGAAATGAAGGACCTACAGTTTAACGTGGAATCCGAACTACGGTGGAGGCCTGGCATTTCTCACATTCACAAGATGTCTTGTCAGAGGTGAAGGAAGGGTTTGGTAATCAGATAAATCTTTGCCGGGACCGGGGATTGAACCCCGGCCGCCAGCATAGAAGTCTGACGCCTTACCCCTAGACCGCCAGGTCACCTAGATAAATTAACTCTCCAATAGAAACAAAGTTAATTTTCTTTACATGGTGATATCATCAGTTCTTGGATAAGGGTGTTTTTTTTTCTCTTTATTTAAAAAGTTTTTCATCTTATGCCGCTGTGCTCATGGTATATTCAACTATAGATATCACCATTTGAATAAAATTAAATTCTATGTTTCTATTGGAGTAATATTTTATTTATTTTGGCCAAAATAATGATTTTGCTTTAAAAACATTTATTTTTTCTCAAAAAAAGTATTTAGCTATTTAAAAAAATGCAAAAACACTGCCCTTAGCTCGTGTTTCCTACACTGCTATCTTGAAGGAGGAACATGTATAACCTATTTTCCATTAAAAGTTATTATTAACACGTCTCTGTGGTCACAAAGTCTAAGGTGTAACTTTAGTGAAAGACCTGACCTGCCGAAGATAGGGAGACGGGGGAGTTTGAACTCCTGCCAGATACATTGAAGGTAGTTTTCCGTAATTTTTTTACACCCTTCCATTACGCAAATTTGGGTAGATCTACTTTATACTTTCCTCATCCCTACATAATTTTCATGATTAGTATAGATGCACGTGACCCTAAGGGAGAATTATACGCAGTAAAACAAAAATTTAACGACGTTGCCTACTTTGAGATTTCGAAACTTTTTTGTGAAGTGAGTTACATCTTAACTTGACGCACCTAAGCAGTCTAAGAACTACCACACTTAGGCGTTAATGTACGAGATAGAAAGAGAGAGAAGAAAATTAAAATTTCCCCCTGAGAGGGCTCTTTACTATGTGCTGATAACTCTTTCCCTCTTCCTTTGACGAGTTTACACCGTCTCTTTAATATTTGCACCTTGAAAACATTGATTAGCATTTTAATTTTACCTTTTCCTTGTTTCCTATTCTAGATAGACATTTGCTACCACGGTCTTTTTTAATCTACATCCTGGCAGGAAGACTCCTACAGGACATTTTCGTGAACAAGACAAATAGCCTAATTTGTAGAGGATATATAAAAAAATGCATTTACAAAAAAACTACTTAAATATAAAAATAATGTTGTGACACTGTAGGAATATTTTTAGAATAATTTAAGAATCTACGGTTTTTGTTTCAACGTTATATCTATAAGACTCGCCGAGTAAAACGTAAATTCACTAACATGGGAAATCCTATCTTGACCGGCCGTTACGTCATAGGTAGGCAAAGTCCTTAGTGGCCAAATTTAGAAAATCATTGATGTAATTCGACTTCACAAGTCAACGTGATAAAACATAATTGCAAGGTTGATGAATTTAGAGTGTTTTTAAAAAATCCAATCAACTGCCAGAAAAAGGCCTAAATTGACAGTAATATACATAGTTTACTATATGGAACGTCACCCCGACCAATCATCTTTTTTTTTTTGCCTATAAAAAAATATTTTGTTTCGGAACTTCTCAAATTTCATTTTTAAGACTTCCCTGCTGTTTCTCACATAGAAGAAAGGAGTAAACAGAAACCTAGACACGTCCCTCGTCCAAAATTGGCCTCCTGTTTGAGGAACACGGTCCCGCCATGTGACACTCCCTCCTTCCACCAAACTTTCCCCCAACAGTATCAACCCCCTATGTGGGGGATGAAACAGAAGGGTGGCAGAAGAAAGGGAACGTGTTGGTAGACAGGAACTGTGTTGTTACACTGTGCACATTTTAATATCCTATTTCTTAATGTAGTGAAGAAATTCTCACAGCTTAGGTATTATTTTTCGGTGGCTGCATGGTTTAAGTCATGGGTTTTTAACCTCTTAAGAATGTTCGTCATAGCAGGCCCAACTCAGTTCCCGGCTCGTGAGAGGTATTATGGGAGTAAAAGGGAAAATAAAAGACCAAGATATGTCAGAAATGTGTGTAATGCATTCGTATTTGAATGATTACTCGAAATTTTCCGCGGTGACGATGGGGGACAAAGTGACAAAGTTTCTTGTTAATAACTACAGTATGTCCCTGTTATGACAGAATGAAAATTTGTGGACAGTACTTATCTGGTAAGACCTTCTAAAATGGTCAAAAACAGCCTTTTCAATGCAATTTTTATCCAGATGTTTAATATTTCAACAATGCTCAAGTTTTTTCCTCTCTCTAAATTGGTTTTATACTCATTCTTCACTCAAATTCGGGAACGTTTCCTCAAAATTCAAATTTCTTCATCTCTATTGGTGTAATTAGTTCAGTCGCGATGTTGGAAAAAAAGGCTATTATATTTGGGGCATGCTCAATATGTGTTTTAATATTGTTCAGAGAAATGTCACATACGCAGAGTGATTGTTTATTATATATACATATATGTGTATATATATGCGTGTATATATATATATATATATATATACACACACACACACAAGCAAAACATGACCACCTGAGCTTTTATAATTAAAGGCTCCCTATACCCGTTTTCCAACGTCATTGTAAAGTGATGAGTTTAGAGTAAATGTACCCATATTTGCGTGAGAAGAGAGTGAGAAATCATTTAATAAAAATCCCCATTATTCCATCCGATAAGACTTCGAACCGTGATTTCCCCATTTTTGATAGGAAGTGGTATTTTGATATAACTATATAGGTATATCTAAAAAGTGCATGATAAGTTTTAAAAAAAATGGCAGTTACTGTTAAAATAAATTGATTCCAATAAGAATACAGAGATATTTGGAAGGCTGTGAATTAGTGGCTCTTGAAAAGAAGCTAAAAAAAAAATAAAGTGAGTGGAGGGAAGGATTGATCGTTTGTGAATCCAACAATAGAGAGAGAAAGGGATATATTGTTAGAGGTATCGATTAAACTCTATAATACCCCACCTTCCCCCATCCCTATCTTCCCTAAAAAACATACACGTACAGATCTAAACCCCCCTCAACTCTCGATATACATGCTCCATTAGAGTGAAACAAGGATTGTATGTGAAGAGGGGGGTGGGGTGGGAAGGTGAGGATGGAAGGGGGTAGTAAGCTTACTTCCACTATAGAATCCCAGCACCCTCTACAACGATCATCCCCCCCTCCTTTCTCCTCTCTTCATCAACTCCGCCACTCTCAAAACCCAAAAACCCGTTTCAACTTCACTAACGCTCAGTGCTAATGGGAAAGCCTAAAACGTGACACGCGCGATAATTGGTCCGAAAACCTGAATCCGCGACGTCAACAGCAGAAACAAGAGGAAGAGTAGATGGATAAAGAGGGGGGAGGGGAGAAAATGAAAGATAACGGGGGTAAGGGGCAATAGAAATAGCACGATAGATAGGGAAATGTGTGAGAGAGAGACACGCTTTGTGAGAGAGAGAAAAGAGAGACGAAATCTGGGAGATATATGTACACACCCCTCGAGAGTAGCAACCAACCGGTGGGCGCACGGATTAAACGTCAAGCTCATCTGGTCTGGTTTGCCAGTGACTAATAAATATGGGTTCCTTTACTATCCAGGTTTACAGAGTTTTATTTTTTTATTACTTATAGTTTTACAATCTACTCTTTATTTTACCCTCCTTGATTACTACTCTTTGCGCGTGGTCTAGGGGTAAGGTGTCATACTTCTGTGCTGGCGGCCGGGGTTCAATCCTCGGTCGTGGCAAAGATTTATCTGGTTACCAAACCCTTCCTTCACCTCTGACAAGACATCTTGTGAATGTGAGGAATGCCAGGCCTCCACCGTGGTTCGGATTCCACGTTAAACTGTAGGTCCTTCATTTCATCTCACAATCACCCTACCATTACACATTAGCGTAAGTGCGTATAACCCGAACGGGTAGTAAGACGCGGTGCTAATAATAATAATAATAACATTACTGTTTCCAGCCTGTGGTCCGGGTCATTTGTTTATTCAAACCATATATTTTCCACTACTGTCTGGCTAGGCCTGTTGTAGCTTCATATGCCTCATAAGCTAGCTTAAGACTAGGACAATTCCTGGCTGTTAATTTATCAATGTGAAAGGGTAGACCTATATTTTCATCAATGATAAATTTTTGGCCATGCCCGAAAATTGAACCCGGGACCCCTAGCTCAGTAGGCAGACACACTACCGACTAAGCTAAGGTGACAAAACATTATTGTTTAAAAAGTGATCAATATCCTGTCATTCATCTTATTATGCTTGTGCCCTTTTTTAATATTATTATTTATTGCCTTCATTGATACATTTTAAATTTCATATACATATTTAGTTTTGGCAGCAATTATCAATTAAGTTGTGAATAAATATACCTTTGCAGTAAATATATATTTAGCTTTTGAAAAATGAATTTACAATTTTTTTAATAAAGATATATTTGGTTTTAGGGTGCTGGAATACCAGCAATGCACGCCATGTTTTCTAAATGGTTTCCACCCCAGGAAAGGTCCAAATTTTCAAGTATTATATTCTCAGGTTTGTTTAGGCTAATTATTATTTTATTTTTACTTTTTATTTTTACCATTTACACAATTTTTAGAAGCAATTTTCATGGGAAGAGCCTTTTAGAAAATATAAAAATATTTTTTGCGTTCAACATTGATAACATTTTACTATATTATTAGTGTTATGGTATTTAAAAGATATATATATATATCTATTAATAAAATGAAGTGTTTGTATATCTGTAGGTTTGTCATGAGCGTTGCACAATATTTAGCGCACATAGAAGGCTGAAATTTAGAAATTAGTGGTTCCTGTTCATGAACATCTGCAACTTGAAACCAGAATTTTAAAATTTGGATTTGATTTTTTTTAATAAATTAAAAATTGGGCCTTAAGAAATAAAAAAGAAGAATTTTTATTTTTCTGCCTGTTTGAAGCAAATAATAACATTTCTGGGGCTAATCACGCAATCCATTGTGTGGTTAGCCTGGGAAACCTTGGGTACTTCTGCTAGTTGATAATATCAAAAGTGACAGCTGCAGATCACATGACCTAACATGAAAATGTTAAAGTAGATCTAGTAACTTTTCTAGCTGTAAGATGACGCTCTTCTTTCGAAAATTGAACTGTATCTCAAAGCTATCAAAAACACATGGCTTGTGATATCATTTAATGAAAGTATAGAGCTAGTACGATAACATTTATAACTGTCAGATAGATTCATACTATGGCAATTTACAAGATATTTCACATTTTTGTGTGTTTTATAGATAGTTTAGGTGTACCTTTATAAGACCAGAATATTAAGAAGGTTGTGGATAATCGATCAAAGATTTGAATTGGTTGAAAGGAGAGGTGATGGGAGTAGGGGGTCATAAACTTTACAAAGACGAAATGAGGTTAAGGAGAGACAATACATGGTTGAGAACCACTGTTCTAGTGACAGCCATGTTCAAAATTCTCCTAGAGGAGAATATCACAACCCATCTAGCGACCATTATTTAAGGGTCTTCGGCTCCTGAATCTTCTCTGCAGCTATTGGAGCACAGAATACCTATTATTTTCTTGGAGTATGCCACTGCTTCTAGCTTTGGGCCTGTCAGTAGTCCTAGTATAGGAGTGTGTTGTAGTATATTTCATGTTCTTGTCACCAGCTATCTATCTAGGGAGTCTTCTAACTATGGGTCTGTCAGGAGTCCTTATAGAGGTGGGAGGATGGCCTCTCGTATCTTATGTTTTTGGCGGGGCAGCTGCGTTCTGGAGCCTGCTGTGGTTGTTACTAGTTTATGACTCTCCTGAGAAACATCCTAGGATATCTGACGAGGAAAAATGTTATATTTTGACAGGACTCAGTGTCAAGGAGGAAGGACAGGTATGTTTTTTAGCACCACTTCTTACGACCTCTTGGGCTTATACAATTATGTACTAGTTACGCTAATGAGTTGGGGATGAGGACAACCAAATTTAGAGAAATTATCCCTGTACTTGCGGGCTGGGTGGAGAGTGGAAAAAACATTTAGGAACAAATGCACTCCAACGAGATTCGGACCCTGATCTCCCCATTATCGACAGTCCAGTCTATTACAATAGTGACACCTTAAACCATGTGGCCACCGAAGCGGCTGACAGGTATTTTATTCTATAAATACTTAGCTTGATAAGCCTTGAGATTTTATTTTTTTATTCTTAACTGTAAAATCAATTATTATTTTATGTTTTAATTATAAGTTGTTGAATATTTTGAACATATTTCAATGAAGGAATATTCCTACCATAAATTCACCTCGTCTTTATAGTAGATTAGCCCCTAGATTGGCCACAACTTAAACTACAGAAATTATGTTCCTCTATTGAGAGCATTAAAAAAAATTAACACTCAATTACCCACAAGTTTCACAAAGCACATTTAATGTATACCTATTATATTAACATTTGATATAGTTATACCAAATACATGTGTAATTTGTTGATGAATTAATTTAAATGTAGATATATTATGTTTAATTGACAGCCTTCCCCACCTGTTCCATGGAAGAGTATCTTCACATCAGTTCCTGTTTGGACTGCCTTCACGATGCACTTTGGTACAACTTGGGTGCTAAATACCTTTCTGTCTCACATTCCAACATACAGCAAACACATTTTACATTTTGATATTAAGCAGGTAACTCCATGTTCTTACTTAGTAACTATTTTAGTGGGAATTTTTAGAGGCCCACACACAAGTGGACTTATTGGCAGGCATGTCCGATTACTTTAAAATACGAGTTCTATTTAAGTTGTTTGAACTTAAGGCTACTCAATTATTTTTTTTCAAAACTCAATTTTTTTTAGAATTACAAGGATTTTTTAAAATTTTATTTTGAAATTTTGGAGTTCAGTTCAATTTTAAGAAATCATTTCCCAAGCAAATTTCTCTCAGTATTTCTTTTTGTATATTAAAAGAGAATATAGCTAGTATATAGCTTTATAAAAGTTAGTAAAAAATCCCAATTTGTAAGTTGGTAACTATTGCCACGAAAAATTTTCATTCTTTTAGTTTAAGTTTTATTTGTTGACCTATTAGAGAAATTTAATTGGAAATACTTATAGGTAGTGCAAATATTTTTTTATATTACTCGAAATAAAATAAAATTCTATGTTTTCATTTAATCTTGTTTTATACTCGACTTGTTGTAAAAAATTCAACTTGCACACCTCTAGTTATTGGTTTTTGGAACTACTAATACACTGAACTCTCAACAACTCATATTCCACCTTCTTTTACTCCATTTAAAGAGAAGACTTTATTCCCATCAGGATTTGAACCAAAGTCTCTAATTTGTAGTACTATGCCATAACTATCTTGACCATGGTCTAGACCCTATTTATCTTTGTAATTTATCTATATTTAATTATATAAGTCAATGTAATGTCTCCCAACATTGATTATATATTAGTAAGCATATTTCAAAGTCAACATTAATTTAGATATATTAATTTCAAGCGAGATTCATTCTATACTTTATATTGAATAAAAACAAGTATAAGTATGAGACAACTTATAGTCCAAATTTCATAAGGAGAACCTTTTAGAAAATAAAAACTTTTTCGTGTCCAAAATTGATAACATTATACTATGTAATATATATTTGGAAGAAGATATAGAAAAGGTGGCTAGAAAACATACAAAAGGGAACAAACACAATATGGTTTTTAGAATGAAAAGAAGAGCACAGTTCACACTTTACATTGCTGCCTCTTTAAGAAAATCGATTGTTACCACCAAATACCTTGATTTAGATTTCATCCATCACAACTTATCAGTGAGGAGTGTGAAATGCACAATGCAACTTCCTAAAAGAAAGAGGAAACCAAAAATACACAAAAGGGGGAAAAGGGAAATCGGTAAAGGATGATAGGTTTTCCTTAAAGTGATAACATTTTAGGGTCAGTCCATATGAAATGGTCCAGAAAATAAATAAATGGTTGCTCGACCGTTTTTAAAAAATCTAATTTTTTTTTCTAAATTACCCTTACATGTTGGTAGTTCAAAATGACTATTATTTTATTTTTATTGTTTTTGGTTTTCGCATAGTGGCCATATTTGTTTTACAAGACGCTACATTTTTTGCAATTTTAAGGGTTTATAGAAACAAAAATATCTCGGCTTCTGTTTGATCAATCAACATGAGTGAAAAATAATTTTGTTTGGAAAGTAAAGGGCTACAAGTTTGTTTATGTAGCATTTTGAACTAATCTCAATTCTAAAGGGTGAAATTTTTGCCTAAAATTCTAGCTTTTTTTAAAAGAAAATCCAGTTTTCAGGGGGAAATATTTTCACTAAGAGAAAGAGTCAACAAGCTACAATTTTTTATACAAGTAGACATAAACTAATTGTCCTTACACACCAAGTTTCAAACCTGAGAAATTCCCCCCTTTTTTAAAAAAAAATATCAAATTTTTGGAAATTTGAAAAAATTGCAATTTTCAGAGCTTAATATCTCAGGTGGGGGACGAGATAAAAATCTGAAACTTTGTTACATAATAGTAATATATAATAGTATTATACACAAAAAATCTGAAGTTTGAGAATTGACTACAAGCTGAGATACTGAAAAGACAAAATTAGAAAAAAAAACTGCACATATTAATAGGTTTGTATACAGTACCTCTACTAGATTAAATTTTATTTGTATTAAATATGTTTTTATGTGTAAAATATATTTCAAGCACATAAATACATAGGTGCTTATAATTCTACCTAAAATAAAAATTAAAAACTATTACCTTATTAACAAACTAAGTTTGGTGTTTGGCAGAGAACTGAGATATTTCTTCGCACAATTTAGGGCTGATGTTGTGCGTACGACCAGTTACAGTTGAAAGTTCCATTGGCATGATCTTGATTAAAAATTATTTGCACATGTACACAGGTTTTGACATCTCTTGATATCTTAAAGAAAATTTTGGTCCTGCTGGCTTGTCTTGATGAATTTTGAAGTAATTATCTCCGATGCTCACTTCCTCAATAACCCCAAGACATCATTATCCGTCATTTACACACGCAACTATGTCTATTTTTTTGGGAGTAAGAACAAAGAAGCTTTTGATACTTTTACTTCCTCAAAGTATTCAGAAATTGAAGTGTGGTAACAACTTACGGTGGTGTCATTTATAGGAATATATCTTTGGTATGATCGAGTTTTAGAAATTGGCAAGCAGTTTTCAAATCGATTTTCCAATTCAACTCCATTTTTAACCACTTCTTCACTTGTAACATAGGTATACTTAATGCCAAGAATGTTTTTATCACAAAATTGAAACATATCCTCTTGAGTTAATATTTGATTATTGGTTGTCATCTGAAGGCCCCTCTTGGTCACTTCTCTTTTTATAGTCCTTCCTACCCCATCACAGGCATTTTTCCCATGGCTGGTAGCAAAAAAGTGCCACTCTGCTTGAAGGCCAAAGTCTTTATCATGGTGACATAGATTGAGAAAGTTCTTCTTATTTTTGTACTGACTATAAGATCCGTCGCTGAAATATAATATCTTCGTCACTGATGGGGCAGTAGTCTTGATATCACTAATCAAATGCTTTTGGAACGCATGAACTGTGATGGTATTGTGTGTGAGGTGGTTACTGATGACACAAAAATTTATGCTCTTCATTTCACGTTGATTACTTTCTTTATGATAGTAAACAAAGGGGTGAACAGTGGCTTGTGTTTTCCCCCAATGAAAACTTTGTATTTCGTCTTGGATTACAAAAGAATTAAGTTTTCAGAAAAATCAGCTAAAACAATAGATTCAGTATCCAGCAGGCTCTTTTTCTTGTCCTTGAGAAAACTTGACTGTACTTTAGATACATAGTGGTGTTTCTTTAGAGAGCTGAGTTTTTCTACTAAGGATTCAAAAAATTCTTCTCTTGGTTTTGTGACTGAAACCATCTCGGCTCGGTCAGTTGTGACCCACTGTTTGTAGCTTAAGTTGTCAGGGTTTTCTTCTGTCTCTTGTTCTTGGAACAACAATTCCAGTAGGAAATCTTCACCTGGGCAGTTGGTACATTGGCTTAGCATGCACTCAGAACGGTTAGGTCACAGACAAGCATCATAAGAAGATCTTTGTAGTCCACATTTAATTTTGCACCATCTATCATTAATTTAATTATTATTATTAGCACCACTTCTTACCCCTAGACCACCAGGTCAAGCATTAATTTAATATTTTGGTGGTATAAACACAAACAAACAGAGTGTGTCCCTGATGCTCCAGCAATTACACACCATTTAGGCCTAAACTCACAAAATTTTGAGCGTCCAATTTTAGATTCTGGGTGGGCTTCCCTAAATTGTACATACAGTTCATTCAGGCTACAAAGTAATAATTGTTTCTGTTTATGTACTTTAACCCCATCAATTCGGTCAGATTTACATTTTTTTTTACCTGGAAGAAGCCTGGTGTTTTCTCCACTGATATAAAAATCTACAACCTTCCCGACTGTGTCTTCATTAATATTTTTAACACAAGGTCTTTTTCCTAGGTCTGGTAGTATTCCGTGTGCCTTAGAAAGATCCCTAGAAACTTTTACTAAACGTTCAGAAACTTCAAATTCAGTACTAACTTTTTTTTCTTGACCAAGATTCTGTCAATAGACAATATTTTTACCTTTTCTTCTTTATCTGTTGTCTTACATTTTTCTTTCAGCTTTTCAATTAGTGCTTCATATCCTTCAGCGAACGATAGCGAGTGAAGATTTTTTGCTAAGGGTTAATCATGAAGTGGGTCTACTCCCTCTTCAAAAGAGGCTTCAAGTTCTCGCTTCAACCTTTGCTTGAATTACCATTGGTCTTTTTTCAGAATTTAGTTTTATGATTTTAGAAACAGGAGATACACCTAAATTTGAACAGGTTGCATTCAAAATGTCCATATGTTCAGATCAAGGTACAAAAACATAATCTTTTTCACCTTTACTTTCTTCCTTTATTACAAACAACATGCTGTAGCAAGTAGCACAAAGATATTTCTCAGGAATAAGATCTACTGAGTAATTTTTTTTCTTTTGATAAATATTCCACTTTGATTTCTCTAATTCCTTTGGTAATACCTTTTTTTATGGATTTTAAGTGGGTCAGAACATGAGTTACCAAAAAATGGTGGTACATTAAAAATAATTTAATCTCGTGGTACTTGCATATATTTGTAACACCAATATTTGTTCTTAAAGCAATAAGATTTCGATCTTCTTCACAGAATTCAGTAATCACTTTGATATAATTAGATATTGGTCCATACACACACTTATGACACTCTTCTTTTAAAAAATTCATCCACACTACATTCCATTTTTCCATTTTTTAAGATGTAAGATATATTTTAATGATGACTAAAATATTTGGACAAAATCTTGTTGTAGGTATTCCACTATGACAAAGTGAATTAGAATGAATCAAATAATTAAACCAGACCAAATTATATATCCCTACGCCGAACCATATTATCTACAAAAACATGTGTTTATCAGCTGTCACTTATGACAGTCAAAATTTTTGTATATACCTAAATGTTGACGGTCAGAAGTCAGCTGTGAGCTGTCAGTCAGCGCCAAAGAAGCCATGGGGCTACTGTACACCCATTGAAACATGAGTTTTTCTCCTCATGTTATTTTTTAAATATCTCAGCTTGTAGTCAATTCTCAAACTTCAGATTTTTTGTGTATAATACTATTATATATTACTATTATGTAACAAAGTTTCAGATTTTTATCTCGTCCCCCACCTGAGATATTAAGCTCTGAAAATTGCAATTTTTTCAAATTTCCAAAAATTTGATATTTTTTTTAAAAAAAGGGGGGAATTTCTCAGGTTTGAAACTTGGTGTGTAAGGACAATTAGTTTATGTCTACTTGTATAAAAAATTGTAGCTTGTTGACTCTTTCCCTTAGTGAAAATATTTCCCCCTGAAAACTGGATTTTCTTTTAAAAAAAGCTAGAATTTTAGGCAAAAATTTCACCCTTTAGAATTGAGATTAGTTCAAAATGCTACATAAACAAACTTGTAGCCCTTTACTTTCCAAACAAAATTATTTTTCACTCATGTTGATTGATCAAACAGAAGCCGAGATATTTTTGTTTCTATAAACCCTTAAAATTGCAAAAAATGTAGCGCCTTGTAAAACAAATATGGCCACTATGCGAAAACCAAAAACAATAAAAATAAAATAATGGTCATTTTGAACTACCAACATGTAAGGGTAATTGAGAAGAAAAAATCAATTTTTTTAAAAATAGTCAAGCAACCAGTGTTGGACCACTTGATATGGAATGACCCTATTGTGTAACAGTAGGGTTGATTGCGAGATGACATGGAGGACCTGCAGTTTAACGTGGGATCCGAACCACGGTGGAGGCCTGGCATTCCTCAAACGTTCACAAGTTGTGATTAATACACGTCTTGTCAGAGGTGAAGGAAGGGTTTGGTAAGACTCTCCAACTAAACAGAACTTAGCCTGAGGTGGAAGTAAAGAGGCTACGATAAAATGACAGTGTTTTAGGAGCTTTTTTTATATAAAAACATTATTTTAGTCAAAATAAATTAATTACCTTTTCAGTAGAAACATAAAGTCTAATTTTCTTCCCATAGTGATATCAAAATTTCTTGACTATTTTTCCAAAAGGTGTCCTGGAATTTAATAACTTTTTCTCTTAATTTAAAAAGTTTATCATTAAATGCTAATATGCTCATGACAGATATTCAACAACTGTTGATATCACCAAGTGAAGAAAATTAAACTTGCTGTTTCTACTGAAGCAAAATTATATTCTTTTTTGAACAAAAAAAAAGTTTCACTTAAAAAAACTTCAAAACCACTGCCCTTATCTCGCGTTTCCTAAATCCTCACTTTAATGAGATGATTACAATTTTTAGATATTTTTTATTATTTCTTTAAGGTCAGATATAAATATTGTGTCGTCATCATCATCATCATCATAGACAGCCTCCAGACATTGTCTGGATCTGTTTGGAACATCAGCCTCTCCACCGCCTCCTTTCCTCCCTCCATCTCTTCTCTCCTCCATCTCTTCTCTCCTCCATCTCTTCTCCTTACTCCCTTCAGCCATCTTATACCTTGTTCCTCCTCTAGTCCTCCTTCCCCCTACTTCCCTGTCCAACATCCTCCTAGGCATCCTTCATTCTTCTCACATAGTCATACCACCATAGCCGTGCAATCTCAATTTAAATTAATTTAAATTAACAAATATATATATATATATTATTATTAATATTATTATTAGCACCACGTCTTACTACCCATTCGGGTTATACGCACTTACGCTAATGTGTAATGGTAGGGTGATTGTGAGATGAAATGAAGGACCTACAGTTTAACGTGGGATCCGAACCACGGTGGAGGCCTGACATTCCCAATATATATATATTTGTTAATTTTAATTGAGATTATTAAAATTGCTTGTAAATTTTCATCGGTCGATTTGAATAGAAATTGTATGTATAGTTATATATTCCATAAGCTTATATATGTTTTAATCCTCTTTTTTGTTCTATTTTTTTCCCCTCCTTATACAGATAGTTATAGCTCGCTAAACGTAATTCGCTCAGGACCGGACTATAGTAAACAGGCCAGCTCCTAGAAAACCAACCTATCAGTAATCCCCGTTAATCCATACCACAGATCTCTGAGCCGCTGCGATTGGGAATGTAAACAGTAAAAGCTACAATAGCCGAGGCCTTAGCAAAGTAATGACGTAATGACGGTAATCTAGGGAGGTGGGAGGGGGGAACAAACCACTGCAACGCACACAGAAGGAAAGAGGGGGAGGGGACGAGACAATAAACGCGACCAAACTAGTGTGTATTGCCTTGTCAGGGACCAAAGGAGAGTCAGTCTGCAGGCGAGCCTTGTCACGCATATCCCCCTCCCCCCTCCCCACTAACTAGTCAGACCCAGGTGATCCGACACACTCTATCTCTCTCTCTCTCTCTCTCAGTTTCATCGGACTGTTTTGTAGTTCCAAGTGTTCTGTGTGATACGTGGGACTGACTAATTTCGAACGCGGTCAAATGAACCTGAACGGATCCCTCCGACTAAATTCATTCTCTCTCTCGCGCGCGCGCGCTCTCTTTCCTTTGTCCATTATAACTCTCTCGCCTTTTGGCTTTCAGTGGTGCCAATATAGAGGATTTGTCACTAACTAGATTCGGTAAGGAAGGGATACTCATTGCCACAAAGCGTAGTAAGCATTTTTGTTTTGTTTTTTGTTTTCTATTAGGGGATCTGTTAGAAAACTTTACAATCCTTTTCACGAATAAGTTTCGTTTTTAGCACTGTGTCTTACTACCCATTCGTGGAATACACTTATATACAAATTACGCTAATGAGTTTTGGGGTGAGGAAGGTTGAATTAAAAGGTAATGTACCCGAATTCGCGTGGGAGAGAGAGAGGAAAATCATCTAGGATAAACCACCTTAAATAGTCCGACAAAGATTCGAAGTTTGATCTCCCAGTCATCTGCAGACTAGTCTATTGTAAGAATAGCGCCTTAGACCATGCGGCCACCGAAGCGGGTCTTCATGATGTTAAACCAGACATTGGGAAACTTAAGGTGGTAAGTGAAGGGATTGCCAAAAAAAGGGCAGTGTTTATGCAGTTTTTATAGAAAACTTTTTTTTTTGCCAAAATGTCATTAACATGGCGGAATTAAATGACAAACTTTTTTAATTGAAGAGAATAAGCTGTTATTAAATTACAGGACACCCTTGACAGATTCAAGAACAGTTAATATCAACACGGGAAGAAATTTAAACTATATATAGGCCTGTTGGAGCAATATTTGGTTTATTGTGACCATGTGGCATTCCCCACATTCACAAGATGTCTTGTCAGAGGTGAAGGAAGGGTNATCCGAACCACGGTGGAGGCCTGGCATTCCCCACATTCACAAGATGTCTTGTCAGAGGTGAAGGAAGGGTTTGGTAATCAGATAAATCTGTGCCGGGACCGAGGGTTGTACCTCGGACCCCCAGCACAGAAGTCTGACACCTTACCCCTAGACCTCCAGGTCACCCACATCTTAATCAGGATCATATATCGCGCTAAGAATTTACTGAACAAAGCCTTGTTTACCAAAAGAGCTTCAGTGGTCGAATGGTCTAATTATAGAATTGAGTTCCGATGATGGTGAGACCAGGGTACACCAGTAGGGTGTACTGAGGGTAGTTTTCCCTAAATGGGTTTCCACTCTTAACTCCACGAAAATACAGGTGCACTTAAATCCCTCTGAATCTAACCTTTCACATCCTTAACCCATAAGTGCACACGGTTTTCAAAAATAACAAAACCTAATCTGCGATTTGTTGCAATTACCTACCTGAACTGTGGAACAAAAATTCCGTGTCAGACCTTGGGTTTTAATTTCACACGGACTGTACATTTTAGTGATTATAGAATTTACATTTTTCTATAAAACATGATATGTTGTTGGATTAGTTTAGGTAGATTAGGAAACTTACAAAGCTAGTTAAATCTGAAACACTTTATTATACTACTATAAAGCCACATGGCTGACTCACTCACCGACATTAATGTTTACCCACTTCCAGATGAGCTTGAAACTTGAAATTTGGCAAACCTATAGCTTCTACCCTGTAACAGACGGGAAAATTACAAGAAGTTAAAATTTATTATTTTTATCTCTAAATAGTTTTTTTTTGTAAACGTATTTTTTTATAAATCCTCTACAGTTCAGGCCATTTGGCTTGTTCACGAAAATGTCCTGTAGAAATCTTCCTGCCAAATTGTAGATTAGAAAAAGCCCGTGGTAGTAAATGTCTATCTAGAATAGGATACAAGAAAAAGGTAGAATTAAAAATCAAGTAAATTTTTAAAGGTGCAAATATTAAAGTGACTGTGTAAACTCGTAGACACATAGACAAGAGCCCTCTCAGGGTAAACTCAATTTATTCCCTCTATTTCGTACATTGGTGTCTAAAGTGTGTTAGTGATTAGACTGCTTAAGTGCGTCAAGTTAAGATGCAACCCGCCTCACGAAATAGCCTCCAAATTAACAAGAAGGCAACGTCAGTAAAAAAAGTAAATAGATAAGAATTCAAACTTACCAAGCAGCATGAACTATAACGCTGTAAAACATTAAAACACTTCACAAACCGTCACTAACAGCTCTGAATGATTACTGTATTAAACATGTTATCGTATGCAAGCTAAACTGAACTGAAATGAAGGTTCATTTGAATGTCCTTAAGTCTTGCCCCACCAATACGACACTCCTCACACACAGCATGTAAATGTTCTAGTTCCAGTGATCAGACATTGAACCTAAGAAACGCTAGTATCTCTGCACGTGCACAATTCAAATATTGTGATGAAGTCTGAACCACTGTGTTTTATTAATATTATTATTAGCACCGCGTCTTACTACCCGTTCGGGTTATACGCACCTACGCTAATGTGTAATGGTAGGGTGATTGTGAGATGAAATGGAGGACCTACAGTTTAACGTGGAATCCGAACCACGATGGAGGCCTGACATTCCCCACATTCACAAGATGTCTTGTCAGAGGTGAAGGAAGGGTTTGGTAATCAGATCATTCTTTGCCGGGACCGAGAATTTAACCCCGCCCACCATCATAGAAGTCTGACACCTTACCCCTAGACCACCAGGTCACCGACCACTATGTTTTAATTTCATGGTTTGTTACATGATTTTTAAGGAATTTAAATTTGCTCTTTTATGCAATAAATAATATATTTTAATCAAGGGGGAGTGGTGAGTTTACTAAATCATTCAGGCTTTTGACAAAAGCGGTAATATCACAATTATTTATTTTCAGTTGTATACCTAGTTTAAAAAAATATCTGGTCCTTTTCGTTTTTAAATGTCATTATATCCTTCACTGGTATTAATATACAGCCAAATTATTCAAAATGACACTTTATAGGAGTCAAACACAAATTCCCTAAGATGTCGTAAGCTATTTTATAATATTGGTGCATTACTGTCCTCCAAATCTAATAAAGTAGTTTCCAACCAAGGGATCACGACCCCATTTGGGCTAATGGTGTGTTTCGGTTGTGGTCACAAGGCTTGTTTAGGTTATAGCTTTATATTTACGTTATTAATTTATTATAATGACTATAGGAAGGTGTAAAAATCCAAATTGATAGAAATGTAAGCGGTTAGAATGTTAAAACCGCTTCTGTTCCTTTTGGTTACGTTAATTTTCATTAGGTTCCAAATACCCGATGGGTTGGGTGATTCTATTTAGCAACATTCAAATAGTCATGACCAGGGCCCAGATTTTTATGAACTAAAAATTATCAAAAAATTACCTATAAAATGACCTGAAAATCTTAAAAAAATTACCTAAAAAATGAACAAAAAGTCGTGATAAATGCACACACACGTTTAAATCAATCACGTGATTAACATATCCAAACCAAGGAAGAGCATTTAATAACTAATCTCTTAAATATCTTCTTCGAAAGTTATAGCTACCCCCTCCAAACGCAACCCTCTTAACCTTAGTTGCATGCTCACCAGTAATTATTATACTACTATAAAGCCACCTGATTGACTCTATCACCGACATTAATAGCCTATTTACCCACTTCCAGATGAGCTAGAAACTTGAAATTTGGTAAACTTATAGCTTATAGTCTGTAACCGACGGGAAAATTCCTAAAAATTAAACAACAAAAAATCTAAGCCCCGAAAAAAATTATTTATAGTGGAGCAACTTTAAAGTCAGTGTGGACCTTTCTTTGGAGGTCTCTTGTGGCTAAACGGTAAGAGCTATCAAAAAACGGCTCTGGAATTACATTAGTTTACATCCACTTGCAAAGAAAACTCACCGGGGGTTTGTGGGCGGAGCCCCCAACGAGCAAAGTGAGTGTGTATTCTACAACCAAACGAGTGAAGAGGACACTATGAGCGAGCGTGAAAGGTTCTACCAATTTTGCCGGGAAAGGTATTTTCACATACCTTCCAGGGTTCTTTTACATGGCAAAATCGACATGGGATCGACAGATTTCTATCGCCCGAGAAATATTCGTCAACCCCGACTGGGTTTCAACTCACGAATATAGAGTCCTGAGACGAGAACTTTACCCCCAANACCACCGAGGTCAAATTTTGTGTTGTAATTTATTTATTTTTAGTAGAGTGCACTTTCTTCATTTAGTAAAATAGTTCACCCCCATCTTCTCGGTTTCAATTTTTGTTTTCAAAGTAACGATGGTTGCAACGATTTCGCTTACCGCTTTCCTCCCTTCCTTGTTCTCTATTTTGGACTTGAATAATAAAAGGTTGCAATGTTGGTTGCAGCCTCACAAGGGAAATTCAAGACGATGCCATGTTAAGAAGACAGAATTCTTGTGCCGTTTAGACCTGACCCGCTAAATATTTACATTACATAAGTGTGTTTCCAAGTGAAAGATAGTCTACTGAAAAAAAAATTGTTTTTTTTCTTTTTACTTTTTCATAGAATCCAAAACAAGTTGGTACTAAAATTCTGTCTGCCCCCACGTATGACTGTATGTCCCTTGGATTATACCTAGGATACAGAAAGAAACGTTTGATGAATTTAACTTCAATTTAATAAGTATATGTTACAAGATGTCATTTTTATAATATTGGCAGGATATAGTAATATCATAGGAAGAAAGAAGATTCAAATATCGGGTGACTTGAAAGAAGGAAGATATTTCTGGGAGCTGAAGGAGGTGGCACAAGACAGGGCGCATTGGGGGTCTCAAGTTCACTGACAAAAGGAATGGACCTGTCGTAAGACAGAACACCCAGTAATAATAATAATAATAATAGTCATACCTCGAGATCCAATAGTAATTTTGATTCCTTCTCTGAAATAAAGGGTAGTTTACAAATGACTGATTTTTTAAAATCTGTATTTAAAAAAAATATGATATAGCGATTTGGTTATAAATGTATAATAAATACATAAATGGATTCTAATGGCACGTTTAGTATCCCTCCAGCATCCTTTGTTCGGATTCTGACTGGGTTAGTATACGACCTGATCGCCTTGGATTCATACGTGCGTCAGTTTATATCTCAGCGCTGGATTTTTTTCTAATCACCGCGTCTTAGTACCCAGCCGGGCTATACGCTTATGTACTATAATTACGCCAATGGTTTCAGGGATTAGGAAGTCTTTATTTAGAGGAAGTGTACACGCATTTGAGTGGAAGGAGAGTGGAGAATCACTTTGGAAAATCCACCCTCAGTACACATCCGACTGAGATACGAACCTCAATCTCTCCGTTATCGGCAATCTAGTAGCGTGTTAGAACACGTAGCCACAGAAGCGAATAGCTTAGTAGTTAATATGTTACTAGATTTAAATATGTTGTGTTAGGGCGCCTGCTAGTTTCACGTTATCTACCAAAGATTATAATAATGGTTTTGATTTCAATGAAAGATAACAAATTAGTTATTAGGTTTAATTCCGATTAATATTTAAAAAACAAATATTAATAATTTAAGTTAATATGAAGTGAGTAGTTTATTTCTAAACTATGACTGTTCGAGTATTTAAGGCGATTGACCCTTTTCATTTCGCGTGGAAATTCAGAGCCATGGGAACAAAAGGTTATCTTCAAGAATTTCAATTGTTTTACTATTTTCTTTTCGGAAACGGTTTGTTAAAGAATAGATGGATGTTGATTAAGTTGTATACACCTCCTCTATAATTTTAACAGTTATCAGATATATATATATATATATACCATTTATATTTTCCAATAGAAAACTGCCGGCTTCATAACAAAAAACAAGAAAATGTAACAATTAATAAACATCGATACATTATCTAAGAAGGGGTGTTGAAAATATTAACATAAAGATTTCATTCGTTCTCGAGAAAACTGATATTTACAAACGTATGATTTTTCCGCAAGACCTGTCCGGTAGCTAGCGCCAGCTACGTTTGTCGTGATCCATATTTTCTTGTTGGCGCGGAAGAATACTTTTTTCGGTTGTGAAGCCACGACACGCCTTTCACCCTCCCACCCTGCATCCCACAAAATAGGTTTTAGTCTTTCACTCGATAAGGCCAAGGGCATCCGATTTATATGATGGTGTGGTTGTTTTCTCCCCATTTCAAGCTGCGCGGTCTCCTTGCGAGCCTCAATGTGGTCTAAGGGAGGATCCACTCCCCTTGGGAAGCTTCCCTTGTTATAAGAAATCATTGAGGTCACTTCTTTTGTTGTCCTAAAAATCTACAACTCGGGTTTGGGGAAATCTAGTAAGAATTGACCCAGTACTCGAAACTGCTAGTTTTTCAATGAAGATTATAATGCTTGAAAAAAAAAGGTATTATAACCTTGTTTTCGAAAGTGAGAATAATAATAATAATAATAATAATAATAATAATACTTAGCACCGCGTCTTACTACCCGTTCGGGTTATACGCTTTTAAGTACTAATTTCTCTAATGGATTGGTAATTGGGAAGGTTGAATTTGAGGAAGTGAACCCGCATTTGCGTGGAGGGAGAGTGGAAAACCAGTTGGGAAAAAACCACCCCCAGTTCACCCGACCGAGATTCAAACCTCGATCTCCCCGTCCTCAGCAGTCGAGCTCAACACGACAAGCGCGTTAGCCAACTATGCCACCGAGGCGGGTCCGTGAGAATAAGTGACGCCCCAGTAAGTCCTTCACTGTAAATCATAGATAATGTAAAATTTAACATTTAATGCTTCAGGATTTTCATATGATTATCAAAATAATATTTTTTATGAATAGAAATTATCAAAGGGTTGTTTAATGAAAACTTTTTTTTTATGTTTCTAGTTACAATATACTACATCAGAAAGTATGTACGATGGTGTCGAAACATCATAAATAGGCCTATTAGTGTGTTTATAGTTTTTGAAATAACAATAAGTGCGTAAATATACTAAACGATTTTGTCTCATTACTAGCATGATTACTGTAATATAGCAAACTACAAAAATTCCACTTCTTTAAAAATATACCATTAACGAGTTTTATTTACTATGGGATGCAACTAAATGTCTATATTCCAAATGGTGTTTTAATTTTATTTGGTATTAGTGTCAGTGTTCCTCTTAATTGTGCATAATTTAAATTCCTTAAATTCCGTTTACGTATTTATATTGATAGATATATACTCGTAATGTGGTTTGAATTAATGCCAGGTATAGTGAGATTTTTCTTTTAAATAACTTCCAACTCTCCCTCCATGCAAATGCTAGCACATCATTTATATATCCTACCTTCCTCATCCACTAGTACATAGCTTATCAATTACATGACTTGGTGGCGTAGTTGGCTAACGCGCCAGTTTCGTGTTGAGCTTGACTGCCGAGGGCGGGGAGACCAAGGTTTGAATCTCGGTCAGGTGAGCTCGGGGAGGTTTTCCTCTAAATGTTTTTTCACTATCCCTCCAAGCAAATACGGGCTAACTTCCTCTATATTCAACCTTCCCAATTACTGATCCATTAGCATTATTAGTACTATTGCGTGCTACCTGAACGAGTAGTAAGACGCGGTACTAAATAAATAAATAAATAAATAAATAATTTTGCCTTCTTCGTTCCCTCTCACCTCCATGAAAATGCAGGTACATTTCCTCTAAAATTTTACCTTCCTCCATTAGTATAATTAAATTTCCGTAAGGGCAGTAAGACGTGGTGTAAACTGAAAAAATAAAATAAAGCAGCTAAACCAAACTTCTAACAAAAACGTTGTGAACTTCCAAAGTCTTTGCCAAGGCTCACACTAGAGGTTGTGTAAGAAGATCCTTTCATTGCGACTAAGTTATTAATTGTCTCTGCAGAAAGCTCATGCGAGGGAATAGGCGCATTCCACTATCCCCCCTTGAGTTTTATGGGATCATAAAGACTGACGTAGTACCTTGTAAAGTCTTCGCGCGCGCGCGCGCGTGTGTGTGCGCGCCAGACCTGGCCAACTATTTTACCTCCCACTTCTTGGCTGGACCCTCATGCTGCAAAGGCTCGATCTAGGTATTCAGGGATCTAGGGCATGTGCTATCAAGAAAGGTAAATACAGTCAACTCTTGATTCTACGACCTTTCACGGTTCCCTGGAAAAGGGTCGTTATTTCGAAGGGGTCGTTATTGGAATTTTAGCAGATTTTGTTCCATCCCTGACCTTCATACGAAAAAATTGCATTTTTTAGACAATACGTGAAAAAGTAAATAAAATAAAACCTACCTATTTCTTGAAGAAGGTACTCCTTTCACTCATTTCGTCAAAATTATAAGTTCGTATGAAATTAAAAAAAATAGCGTGGGTCATCAAAAATCGTTCCCAAATCCAACCAAAAACGTAACCAAATCAAAATAACAATGTTAAACAATAGCATGGGTCGTCAAAAATTGTTCACAAAATCAAACCAAAATAATAACCAAATCGATAATCGAAATAACAATGGCAAAAGCAAGCCTGGCGCGTGATGTAGCGGCAGTCGCGCGCGGGGAAACATTGTCTTGCTTGTGGAAGGGGGTGGGCAGAGTCAAGTAATATTGGCTGGCATTGATGAGGTGGTGTCTTTTTTTATACCTGACCCACCCCAGTTACTAGTAATACAGCGTTCACAAAGATAATTGCAACGCAGCGACCAAAATAAATGCGACAAACACATTTTACAGCCGATTTCCTTAAAATTTCAACCTTTTTCCCCACATTTTTCACGGTTCCTCAAAAAAGGGTCGTTACTTCGAGAGGGACGCTATTCCCGGGGTCGTAAAATTGAGAGTTGACTGTAACGATACTTTACTCTGTTCGAATATCGGAATAAAAGTTTCGATACCGTACTCGTAATTGAAAGAAAAGTATCTGATACTTTACTCATCTCAAATACTGTAGTAAAAGTATCGATACCACACTCTTATCGATAACATTAGGTATCGGTAACGAAGGAATAAGTGTGGAATTGTATTCGAATATAAAATATTTTTAGTAATGTAATGCAGGAACATGTAAATTATGTCGTCAGTTTATAAGTTTATTTTATATATTTAGAATTTTTGTGTCCATCTAGCAAAATTAAATCAAACTTTTTTACTATAAGTTAATGTTTCCTATTCTCTAGGCTATATTAAATTAATAATAATAATAATAATAATAATAATGTAACAAGTTTGTAATATAGGGGCTAATTAGGTGTCCATTTCATATCCAAACGAATATGCAGAACTTTTGAATCAATCAAAGTATAGAATTTATATAATTAAATTATAAATGTATAAATGAGGAGGAATTGGTGGTATATTTTGATACCAACCTGATACTGAGGTGTAAGATTGATTTGTAATGCTCTTTGTAAACAGAGAGAGATGTTCCTCTTTCCTAAAAAGTTTCCGTAACAGTGTATATTATTTCATGAATCCTCTTTGATGAAATGTTTCTTCAACAATTTATAATATTTCGTCTCACAAATCTTACGAGTTTTTTGGAAAATGTCTCTAATTTAAGATAAAAGAGAAAGTTTGTGCAGTGCAACATACCATTTATTTTTATCCATCACGTAGTTTGTTTTTAAATTTAGATAAGAATGAGAAGGAATAGTTGGTAAAGTGTACCCACGTTTGAATGGAGGCAAAGTGTGGAATCTTTTTTGAATAAAACACTTTCAGAACACCCGGATAGGATTCTGTCCCCAGCCTTTCTATCATCTGCACACCAGACTAAATGAGCTTGACGGCTAGTCCGTGTGCCCATAGATGTGCGTGTGTGTGTAATAGTTCTAAATAAATATGTTGTAATATAAAAAATATTATATTTTTATATGTATATTGAGACTAGAATTTTTGCACCACGACTATAGGTCTATTGCATTTTAACAAGACTTTTTTTAACGCCTTGTTCTAGTTATTTTCTTATTTTTTTGCTCGGTCACGACATAGATTTCTATACAATGGTGACATCAACCCTCATATTCCCACCGTAATTTGAGAATTATTCGGTTGTTTGTCCAAAAGCCCAGTTTATTGGGAGTGTCTGAGGTAATTTCGAGTCCTTACAATGGGCGGCGCGCGTAAACCACTAAATTGCTAAACAGGGCTATGTGACACATAAAGTAACAATTTTAAGAAAATCGATGCAAAAATTACAATTTACAAGCGATAATAACTGACCTAGCGAAACAATATTCTGGTTTAACTCGAGCATTTGGCATTTCGTATGTCCGTCTGTCAGTACGTATTTTTTGTACGCCTTACACTCCGTAAAACCGTAAGGGGCCAAGCCTACTTTGACGTGTTACATTACTGTGCAGTCAATAATATAGGAACCACTTCAGTAGCTGAGTGGTATAAGGTGCCACACTGGTATTAGAATAGCCTGTACACAAGAGAGAGATCCGGGTTTGAATCCTAGTTAGGGTATATTAAGGGAGTTTTTTTTTTCTTAAATGGTTTCCCACTCTCCTTTCACGCAAACTCGGGTGAGATTACCTCTAAAACCCTTCCTTCCTCATACCTACCCCGTTAAGATTATGCGTATAACCTGAACAGGTAGTAAGAAGCAGTTATAAAGAGAATCTCTCCCTGGAAGCTAACCTAGACCGGTTGCCGGTTTCGAGGAGAGCGGGTTTTGAATCCTTCTAGGGTGTACAGAAGTTATATTTTTCCTAATTGTTTTACCACTCTCCACCCACACAAATTTGGGTACAATTTTTTTTATAAAATACTTCTTTACTCGTCCTTCTTCCATTAGCGTGGTGCGGTACTATGCTGGGTATTTTCCCTCTCTATATCTCTTTCTCTCTCACTTTCAGCGTATGATATATATGAACGTGAGAGAAATGATATCCAGCTCAGTCCCTTGTATGTAGACTATTAGTCGCTCTATCGGCAGAGAATGTCGCCCAGGGTACAACATAGGAGGTTGTCTACACGACTTACCAGCAATGAGATGATGTGATGATTGTGATTATGGAGGTGTAGGTCATTTAGAGTCTTAAACATAAATTAAACCTAGTTTACTAACCCCTGGTGTCCATCGGAATTATGCCTCTTCAGAGATAAATAGCTACCTAAGATACCATCTGGGAATCAAACCCGGGACCCTTAACCAGATGCACAGAACACTAAGCTACAGTGCCGAATGGACGAATATTAAGACACAGCGAAGAAAATAAAAAGCTTATATCAGTAGATTACTTCTTAAATTGAAAAGAAGTCAATACATTCACGAAGTCTCCAATAAGCTTAAAAATTATAATATACAAATAAGGTCTTTCTTCATAGTTACTTGTGGAGCCCCCCCCCCCTCCACTTTCATATATCCTTCCTTATCCTTCCATATCTTTCATCTTCGTCCGAGTTCCTCAATCACCCGTGCTTACCCTCTTCGTCGGACAGACATACATACAATTTCCGCCGAGCTCAATTACCCTATTCATGAAGAAATTGGAGTTTAGTGAAAGCAAGAAGAAAAGAGGGAGAGAAAGAATAAGCTAAATATATATATATATCTTGTTCCTACTGCCTGCGAACCATCTCCCAGCTCATACCTTCCCCTTTTACACCCTGGGGTGCAATGAATCTAACTTACTTCTCGACATGAAGGGAACAAACGAACAAAGAAGACACAACTTGCCTACAAGGGCCACGTAAACACTACCAGACAGTGCATTATGTACATAGACCGGGCTCCAGGATGGTGATATGTATACTTAATTTACCCTGAAAGATACAATACCGCCTCTAGTGCAGGGGTTGGCAACCTCTCAGTAGTGTCGTGCCGAAATAATACTGCAAAGTCGCTCAGTGTGCCAACTAAACTAAACCCTCACAAATTGTTTATATATTTTTCTACACTAGTTAACTATTACGCCTATTAAAACAATTTTAAGTTGATCTTGCAAAATTTAAATTTAACAACATGTTTCTAAATCGATAACATTCAATAAATAACTACTGATTTTTGAATATTTAATATTTTTATATAAATCAGAATAAAATACAAAAGTTATAGACGTGTTTTGAAAAATTTTAGTTCTTCTGATATTATTTTGAAATTTTGAAACAAAACACCACGTTTTTGTTAAAATAATTACTCACGTCAATGGTTTTATTTAAAAAATAAAGGTTTTATATTAGTTTTGATTTAAATCTCTCAGCGTGCCATTGCAAAATCTGTTCCGCACGTGACTCTTGGTACGCGAGCCGTAGGTTGCCGAGCCCGTCTCTATGGTGTAGGTATTCCAAGTGTCAGCAAATGGTCGATGGCGTATCGCAATATCCAAAACATAAAAATAAAAACTATTGTTTTAACACGGCTGTTAAAGAGTCTAAACGTATGCGTAATTAACAAATAAGTTAGTCAACCTGTCATTACTCGATTAATAGGTAGTTTTATCTGTCACGAACAGCTTTTCCTGTTGTATTTAATACATTTATATTTAAACCAAATTTTTCATATATAACGAAAGCAATCTTTTATTTAGCAGTAAGACGTTCCCTCCCGTGGGATTGATTTATCGGTATAGCTTGCGAGAGGGGTTAGGTCGCAGGCAAGGTAATTGTGGGCTCAAAATAATACGTAGTGTTACCAATTTCGGTTTAATAGACGTTGCTAAAAGATAATACAAAATGTGATGTTAAAAATAAACTATAAAGAAATTAAGAGGCTGGACGCTCGAGTTCAGGAAATAACTGGCTTTATTCGTGGAAACTTAAGACCGGCGGAATTGACTGACACTGTGCGTGAACCCTACAGAACTCGATATCAGGACCCTGGGTTCGATGGATGCCCTCTAAGTACAAGTACTACTGACGACCCGAAGATGTAGTCTGCTATGGTCTGGTGTGAAAAGCTTAACTGCCTGCGATATCGACGGAATTGTGACAGCCCCGATGTCAAAAGATAAAAGAATTGTTTAGCCCGCTATAGCCCCTTTCCTGGCCTACTAGATCAAATATTGTCATGAATGGTCAGCATTCTCTTTTAACCTTTCTAGTTCATCACATTATAAAATCCAAGCCAGCACTTATTAGCACTTGCGTCCACTCGAGCTACGTAAATCAAAAAAACGTTCAAACATTGATCAGGGGGGCTGTTATATATTTATTTATTTTATTGAAATAAAACAAATGCAGAAAAGAAAAACAAATATTATTACTTTCTTCGCCATCATTATTATCATGTAAGGAATACCCCTCTATAATTTACTAATACATCTATTTTACCGTGCTTTTTTAAATAAATATTATCTCTCTATTTACTATGATTTAGTTTTACAATTTGTCTCGTCATAAATATTCTACTCTATGAATCGTGTAATATTTTCTTGTACTATTTTATTTAGTATGACCTAACAATTAGTTATTTTGTAATTACTTTTCAGCGGTAGCTTGATGACAGTGTTTGGAAGGTTTGGCTACCATTTTTAACCAGGAAAATTAAATAAAAAATGTTTGAAAATATACATCTCGACATGGACTCCCATCGACAAACTGTGACACATTAAAGGTTCTAGTTTCGAAACTATAGTAGGGAACGTATGAAATATTAAATTGAAATGTTATTTCCAATATTTAAAAATAGTCGTGAAAGATAACTCACTAGCTATTGTTGATATAAGAGTCCCAAGTTCGATTTCTGGCATGGATAAAAAAAAAATTTGGTAAAATGAATGCTTTCTCTTTCAAAGTGATGATAAAAAATTAACCCCATTCTGTGACAGCGTGGTCTAACGCGCTACTCTCATAGTAGACTAGACTGCCGATGACGGGGAGATCAAGGTTCAAATTTTGATTGGGTGTACTGAGGGATTATTTAAAAATAGTTTTCCTCCCTCTCTCAACGCGAATTCGAGTATATTTTCTCTAAAATATAACCTTCCTCATCCTTAAAACCACTAACGTAATTAGTACATAAGTATTTAACCTGAACAGGTAGCAGTGGCGACTCGTGTAGAGGCACTGCGGAACTGCAGCACCCCCTATTTACACTTGATATTATCGATAACAGTTGTTATAACGAGTCCTTTTTTCTTTAATTCTTTCTTTATTTTTGTAGTACAATATATATTCCTTAAGCTTAATGTCAGTACTTCAGTAGCCATCCCCCAGTTTATGAAAAATATACAAAAATCTTTGTATGGAACTGTGCGCTTCACAGTGCCAGTAACGTGGTTTTTGACTGTTGTGGGGAGGAAGGCGGGACTGCCAGGTAGAGAGAACACTGTTACTCTCGCAGTGCCGGCTCTGGCATGATGGTGGAAGGAAGTTTTTTTATTACTCAGCGTGTGTTGTGCTTAAACACCGTATACCATATTCTTGAATGTGATAAAGTGTAGAAGAGTGTAGAATTAGATTATTATGCTGCTTATTCTGCTATTCTATTTGATTCATTTTTTTTTGTTCTTTTATTTAACAGAAAGACTAAATGCGCTTGCAGTACTTTAAGTGGAGGAAAATTTCCTCAATTGTCATCAAGAGATCAAGGAGAAAATTATTGAACTTTTTGCGCAAATTAAAACAAGAATAATGGATTTCATTTTTAAAAGAATAGATCAAGCTCTAACTGTAACAATTTAAGATAAAGTAAATAAAAAAGTGTTTTTTTGTTAGAATTGTATCAAGTTTCTGAATAAACTTTCTTTTTATACATTTTTTACACAATTTTAAAACAAAGCTTAAAATTTTTCTGGAGCAGCACCCCCACTAATTTTAGCTACGAGCCGCAAATGACGGGTAGTAAGACGCGGTGTTAAAAGAAACAAAATAATAATAATTAATTAATGGCCGGGAGGGTGGCTGAGTATTTTATCTGTTCTATTTAAGTTAGTTTATAAGTTGTATTCTGATATAGTCAGTCGGTTTAGAGAACGCCATTTAAATAAATCGTAAGAACAATAAATGGACTTACAAAAATATTTTTAATTTAAGGAATTTATGTTACAACAGGTAAAAGTTTTCAAGGAAAGTAAAAAAAAAAAAAAAAA
>CABFOV010003154.1:0-10335 GCA_902141375.1 Timema poppense | reverse complement strand
TTCTATGCTGGCGGCCGGGGTTCAATCCTCGGTCCCGGTATAGATTTATCTGATTACCAAACCCTTCCTTCACCTCTGACAAGACATCTTGTGAATGTGGGAAATGCCAGGCCTCCACCGTGGTTCGGATTCCACGTTAAACTGTAGGTCCTTCATTTCATCACACAATCACCCTACCATTACACATTAGCTTAAGTGCGTACAACCCGAACAGGTAGTAAGACGTGGTGCTAATAATAATAATAATAATAATAATAATCATCATCATCTTCTCTATAGACTACAACATGCAGGGTGTAGCAGTTGAACAAAAGATCACTCCGCCAAGTGCTGGTAGTGAGAGCTATAAAGTTCTCATGACAGACAGGTGATCCGAACACACTCATTACCGGATCTCTTTTTAACCACAATGTGTTGTGGGTATGATTATAAATCCACAAATTGTAGAATTTCGGCTACTGGCCAACGTAAAAAACACCCACAACGCGTTGTGGGAAATTTTGATTTGCTCAATATCAGTAATCTTATTGTTATTCGCTTTGTGGATTTTTAAAAATACCCACAAACCGTTGTGGTAATTCCGGTTGTAACCACAATGCGTTCCGAGTATATTGCTTTTACCCCCAAGATGAAGAATTTGTTCTCTCTCTTGATGTATTGATGATAAAGGTGAATTATGATCCTCTTCTCTCTCAGTTTACATCAGGCGTGAGAGATGATGACATGACAAGTTAACAAAGTTTCTAGTTTTTATCAGAATAATGCTTAAATATTTGATTATCTGCAGAGGTGTAATGGATAAAATTGTTCCAGATCATCATTAAATCAAGATTTATTAAAATAATTTTATATTATCTTACAATGCATCACGTTATAAAGATATACAGTAGGTTAAGTACAATCTTTAGCAAATATATATTATCAACACTCAAAAACTTAAATGGTGAGACAAAAAGATTATTAAAACTATGATTTAAGTAATTCAATGTCTCTCAAATTTAGACTTTTAGGGTACTAAAGTAAACAGGAAACAAATAGGCCTATATAGATTTAAATATAAACAGTCTATCAACATTTTAATAAAGCCTTACTGATAATTGATAAATAAAAAAATTCTTATCAAAGGCCACGTCATAACATAAAAATCTCTGTTAATTTGTCCATTATAATATCAGTGAAAAATATGTAGTTCTAAATTAAACACATTTTTATGTATATAACCCCATCGAATATTTCTCGTGCCTTACTTACTCGGTCCAAAATTTGGAAATCACAGGCATTATTACTATATCGATTAAATCAAATACAAAACTTATATATAGATTAAATGAATGCTATACTGTGCACAAGGTTATACACCCCACAAGTATCTGTGGGAAGGGAAATATAGAATTGTTTATAAAGTCCCTTTACTTTGAATTGTTGCATTCTATCCTTGAAGGGATACAATATGGCCTTATCTTACAGGCTGCACCAAAATGGAAATAAGATGAGTAGGGATGCTTCCTTTCGGGGTTAAATGACGTGAATACAAGCACACAATATACACGGAGACAAGGTGGAGGGGAAACTAGACATATTAATTTCCACTTATTTGAGATATTTAACGCGCACTTTATGAACCAACTGATTATACCAACATACAACTTATTAAATAAATTAAACCTAGAATACTTTAATTACAGTAAAATAGGTGTAGTACATTATTAGTAAATGAAATATAAGTGGAATTTATCATTTACATGCTTAATTTAAGATGTTTTTTGTAGATGTCTTACTTTAACTATCGTTAAAATAAAATATTCCGTAAGAGTATTTCCAACCTTTTCCAAGTAAGAAAACGTAAGAAAATACTGACCTTTCTCCCCCTTTTAACCCTACTAAAAATTATATACTAATTGATATATTATACATTATATGATATATTATATGTATTATATTTAAATGGCAGATGGAAGGATAGAATTAGAATGGAGCTGAAAGAGATAGTGTGTAATGAGGTAGACTGGATATAACTAGCTCAAGAAAGGTATAGGGTGGACTGGATAGAACTAGCTCAAGAAAGGTATAGGGTTTAATGAGGTAGACTGGATAGAACTAGCTCAATATATGGAAAGATTGTAGTATGGTAGACTGGATAGAACTAGCTCAAGATAAGGATAGAGTGTAATAGGTGGACTGGACAAAAATAGCTCAAAATAGAAATAGGTGGCGTACTTTTGGAAAGCGGCAATTAACCTACAAGTTCTTTATGCCATAGATGAAGAAAGTACAAACATATATATACTTAATTAAAAGTAGTATCTACTTATTATAACAATATCCTAATGAAATACTTTACCCCCTAAGAAAATTATCTTACCACGCCTTTGACGAACAAAATAGCGAATTAAAACTTCACACATAAATACAATTAAGCTCATAGTCAAACCTATAGAAAGTATGTAGAAAGATGTCTCGACATGGTGGAGGTTCAAAGGTTTCAGTGAAAAGCTTTTATCTTGATTGAGATTAGACAATTTTATCTCGTACTCGTTATCTTCGATCCACTTTTGAAATAAACCTCCTTCAAATACCTTTTTCATTAAAATATTGACCCTGTCTATATATGGTGAAGGAAAGGGGAACTGTATAACCAGACCTATTGTAAAAATACATTCGTTCATCATGTGTAGTAAGGGATAGCCATCTTCATAATAATCATTTAGCTGCATATACATCCGCAGTACAACCGATGCATCAACAAAGGCCATCGTTCCATTAAACGCAGCCATGTCTAACACACCTTTGACATCAGTCTCCATTTTACACATTTTTATTAAAGCCAATAAAGACTTTTCAAAATAATTCACCTTTTCAAAAAAGAATGAAAAAATATCACCTGCTCCGTCCATGTTAGGTACGGATATCGATAGCCCTGATTCAACCAATTGGTCTATCGTATCAATATCAGGGTAGTAATGGGGTATCGTCAAATAACTTGTCAAACTTCCTTGATATGCGCTTATCATGACCAAACTAAAAAATAAACACAACACAACAAAACCCTTTTCAATCGTGGAAGTTAGTGAAAGATTAGTTGCACCGCTCACAAAAACACGAATAGTTTCCAATAATGTTTCCGTTTCTAAAGACGTGTCGTGCCGAGATAATTTCCAAAAAAGTGTAATGATCGGTAATATACCGAAAAGAAGAGCCCATGTACTCTTGTTGAAAGGCAAAAAAACGTTCATATACTGTGGAACACGTTGCGCCTTTGGCACAATGGATGTTAAACATGTTATAAAACTGGTATCACTGGTACTAAATACATTTTTTTCGTGTTTGAAAATCAGGCTTCCGTATATATCTGGCATTTTGTCTTTAATATTTGAATCCATTATAGCAGAGGAACCATCCAACCTAGTAGTTGAAGAATCAGCCCTGAATCTCGTCATTGTTCCATTCAAATATTTAATCACCGTTGAGATAAATTTATACTCACAATCTAATTTCCCGGACTTAGAAACATTTACAGATCTTCCTTCCGTCACAATGATTTTATATCCATTAATGTCCTTCAGTTTCTCTGAAAAAATATTTGATCCAGGTGTTTTCAACAGTAATCTAGACACATCTAAAAGTGAACCGTTTCCGAAGTATTGGTTGAAAAACCACGCTGTTGTAATTTGGGGAGATATATAGCTTTGGTTTTCATAATTTTTAATGGAAGCCTCACCAAGAAATATTCCTAAAATATTCAAAATATGATATTGATGCCAAGTTTTCTTGCATTCTTCTTTGAACAAGTCCATTTCCCTTCGGTTTGGTGAAGTAACTACTATTATGAACGGTGTCCTAGTGTTACCATCAAACATATTTATAAATTCTCCTAGAGATGAGCTAAGCATTTCGTCAAAGTTTTTAACGAATAAAAATACTACTTTTGGTGTATCTTTAATTCTACTCCTTTGGAAGTTATCAATATCGAGTTCCAAATTATTTGATTCGTTAACAATTAGGGTCAAAGTAGGAGAATAACTGTTTAAAAGAATTTGCTTGAAAAATTTGTTAGAATGGGGAAAATGGCTCTCTCTCATTGCAATGAACACCGTTGGTCTTATCTCAATCATGTTGATGATAGATTGGACCATCTTTGTAAATTGTCTGGTAGGATTGTCACTTAAATATGGAATGAGTAAATTAGCTGAAATGTTTTTAGTAAAGCACATTAATAACAGGACTATTATCAGTTTCATTTTTTCTACAATTAAACGCACATTTAATTACTTCTTTAGTAATAGCTTGATATGAAGAATAGAGAGTAGAAAAATAACTACATTATATGGTTCCGCATTAGCACGTTAAGTGAACGGGAGAACTATATGTGTAAATATTCCGTTGAAGTCTACCCCAAGTTCACTCAGTAAAAGTTCTCACACCGACATTTTCGTTAACGACAGTCGATTGTAATGTGAACTGTATGTCTTAAACGTGGGCGGATCCCTTTTATATTTCAGTTTCTATTTTAATCCACACGCACATTTAAATAAAATATATTAAGTTACATTAATTTAACTTCAAATTTGTCAAATCATATCCACAGACACACGTACTGTCTGGTTATCACTAACATTATTCGAATTTACGAAAATAAAAGTGTTAAAGTATTACTTCTGCCAATTAAAAATAGATATCCTGCGATTGGTGGTGGACCTGTTTAGTATACAGTAACGTAAGCTTTATGCACACGTTTAGTTGGAGTTAGCACTACTTAAGTCCGTTTCTTAGGCACAAATACTACTATCCATATCCTACTTTATTATTGCGTTGACATTAATAGTTTCATCGTTTCAGCGCAACCATAATTATTCATCTTCTTCTGCAATAATGCATTGACTTTAATTGGGTTCTAGCGTTACAATAATTGTTATCAGAGTAAATACACACATCGATTGAAGAATAATCTTATGTATGCTAATACATATTGCATGTCTAAGAGATAAAATACAATCATTCATGGTTTGGCTTTTAAATCTCTTTTATACGTAAAATAAACTGATGATTATTAGTAAAGTCAAATCAGTTAAGAAAGTAATTTGTGTTTAGAACATTATCTTAATGGATCAGTGGAAGTAAAAGTTACTGTTTTACGTTACTACACTAAAGCACAAAGTGGATGTTGTAGTTCTCCGATTCGATTCGCGTTCCATTTCTTTACATAATTTTTAATAGTTGTAAAAATAAATAAAATTTATTACAGTGGTGGAGTTTGATCTTTACTTTTGGTGGATCCAGGTTAAAGCTAACCAGTAGTAATTTTTTCTTAACAAGTGTTAACATATAAAATATAATTCATTTAAGTTTTCATAGTTTATAAAAATCACTGGAATTACAAAAACACTAAACATATCTATTAAAAGAAAAAATTAAATTATACACGTTTTGAATTAAACTTATTAAGTGGTGGCATTACTTGTCTAAAGATGGGCGCGTCTGCCTCTTAATGACAGTTCATGAGTACCATATTATTTTAATCATTCTAGTAATCTGCTTAATGTAAGCCTATTTTTTTTACACTTATTCATTATGATGTTGGAGTGAAATTTTGACCGTGGAAACTACCTGTTATGTAATATTTATTGTCACAAATGTTTTAAACATAAATGCATTTTCCAAATGAACTGCGCATTCCTACGGGTTTTTTTTGTTTGTTTTTAAATTATTTCTCTTAGATGTTTAAGATATTTACATCCTACCGCTGTTCACAGCCCCTCACCACCTAATAATGAACAATAAAAACAAAATAATCTCTGTTTTTATTCAGATTTAGCTAACCACAAATTTTAGTAAAATAAACACTAGGAAATTCATTTCCTCTGCCATCCGTCTGTATAAACTAAAATCATTAAGATAATGTGCTTATAGCCGTTTATTTTAAGGTTCTTTGGTTTTGTTGTGTAATTTTATTGAATAAAATCGAGTTTAATAATTAAGAATGATCTTTATTCATTTCCTTTAATCATTTTCCCTTATCACCCCTTACTTATTTGCTCTTAACAAATACTAAAACACAGACAAATAAACAAAAAATAAATTAGAGACCACTTTTATCGTATAGAGAGAATGTCCCATTCCTAATGTTAATTTTTGAGTTGAGAGGTTTAGAGCATTGACCTTGAGTCATCTCACACGGAGTGAGGTTTCTCTGGGAGGCGCGGTCTGACCTGCCACTGCTCACCTTCTATATTCAGTGTCTAGAACAGTACAGTTTTTAAATTAGTGCGCATGCTACATAAGCATTTGTCTACGCATACGCTCTACAGCCAGAAGCAAGTATACTGCTTTGTTGACTGTTGTGAGGAGATTTGAAATAACCCGTTGATGTAAAGTTTGTATCGATGTAATGAATTGAGCCATGACACAGCGTTATAATTTGTAAATATCCATCGGTCACAATGATCTTAAATATATGTCTACCTACTAGAAAATAAAATAAGTTGATAATCAGCTGTTTTTAAGCTTTTCAATGCATCATGGGTCAACTTAAATTGTGTGAATTACTGCGCAGATTCTGCTTTCTATTTATCGGTGAACATATGAATAAAGCCTTAGAGAAAGTAGTTGAAACCTCAGCAGAACAGCTCACGATGATTAAGCGGAAAAAAGATGGCGTCAGTTTGTTTATCTAACTAAATAAAGCAAGTCAAATCTTCTTAAACAGAGGAAAAGACAATGTTTACCTATTTATGTAAGATTGTCGAGAAAGAAAATTCACCTTATTTATTTTGCGCTATCACTAGCACCTGATATCTAGCGGCAAGAGTTGAAACTAACTCTAATATAGAACTTTTGCTTTTAACTTTTATTTAACGTGCCGTTCAAATATTTAAAAGTACAGGAAATTAACATTTTATTTTATTTGTATGCAATATTTCACAAAATATTATTTCTTTTATTTTGTTCTTGGTTTATTTATGTTCTCTTTATTCCCCTCCTTTTTCTTTGTTTGCTAAATCTATGTAAATTATTTTTAGCTTTCAACACATTATTTATTTCTCTATGTTTTATTTGGAACACTTTTTGAAACTGTAAATCTCGTGACTAGAAATTGAGGTTTCCATGTTCGGTGCGTGAATCTAAAGGAAGAAGGATTTTTCCCTTCAGCCTGGGCAATTTGGTTTACCAAATTTATTTGAAATTCACTGATTACCGTCAAATACAAAAACAAGGTATATTATGTTCAGACCCAATTCCAAGACATCACATGATGAAGCTGGTATTTTCAAAATCGACATTTTTAATCATCTTTCACCAACGACACATTTCGATATTTTAAATGTGGTTTTCAAGCTTAAAATCATTTAATCTTTCATTGGAAATATATATTTTAAATATCCTGACCTTTAATGTTTTTTAAACCTATTTGGACTCCAACTCATTAAGTCATTTACGTAATTATTTAATTTTGAATATAAATACATAGTCAACAATGGACTATTTTTACTGAATTCTTTTGAATGTAATAATATAAGAAAACTGAATTTAAAGATTAATATATTGTTTGACTGTATTATTATATCAATTAACTTAACTTTTAATTTTCCTTTGCTTCTATATTTTAAAATATTATTATCCTCAGATATATATATATTATATAAGTACTCACTAGGTAGGACGTACCTTATTACTAAACGTGTAAGAATACTCACATTAACAAATTCAATCCATGGTTTGTATTTATTATTTCATTGTTGAACACAACAATTTATTTTGTTTATTTGGTGTCTACCATTACTATTTTACCTTTTTTTTTGCAATCCCGCACGGGCTGGCTGGCTGATGACCCAATGTGGTATAAGAATTATACAGCCCCTTAACCCCCCATCCTCGCACCTCATAGTTTTCTATTTCAAATGGAAATTTTATCTCTGTAAAATAATTCTGTCAGATAAAAAATATTTTCTTCGAAAACTTATTAAACATTTAAAAATACGCCTTAAAGGTGCATTTGGACATCTTTCCGTCCCCCTATGTTAAAAATTTCAGATCTCAGCGTGCTGTAGATTTGGCTGGAGATCGCGCACAAACAAACAAACAAACACTTACTTTTATTACTATAGAATATGAAGTCGTGTTGTTACAACAATGTCAGAGGTCTTCGAGGCGAACAACAAGGCATGAACTCCCGATAGTTTGAAGATGTTAATCAAGGATAGAACAATATCTATTAAGCTACCCGCAACTCCCGAGGTTTTGGTTTCGTGGGTATTCAAAATTATATTTTGACTTTGTTAAGTGTGGTGCCCATTGAAGTATTTACTACACGCAAGCCCCGAGGTTAACAGTGGTGGTTTGTTTTAGAGACAAAATTTGATCCACCCCCTACGTGTTTTTTTCTTTACTTTTCAAAATATATATTTTTTATGTTAAAAAAATGTCGGAAATATGATGGTGGGTCTCGACTCCTGTTGCCCCCGACTTCTAAGGGATTTTTTCTTCTTCCTTTTCTGAATACCTGTCCAAACTAAACTCATTCAAATCAAATAATATAATTGGGATAAGAAAAGTAAAATTTAGATAAAATTTACCTATATATGCGTCTATAAAGATAGAACCGTGTCAGGTGTCAGGTTATTACTTAATTGAAGTTGAAAAGGGCGCTTATCCTTCAAAACGTAGACTGTTAAGCATCCAAAGCTCTTATATATAAATACTAGTATATACAAACAAGTGTAAAAATATGACTTTAACACCAGTTTTAACCAATGTGTACAGATTGTAATTCAAACATAATTTATTAATATACAATTTTATGCCATGAGTGAGAGCAGTTGAATGTAAATAACCCAACTGGATAGTTATTTCTTTAGACATATCCTCCTTTCAATAGTAGATAAATATTCACCAATATTAGTTCTTCAGTCACACATGAGCTTAGAGTTACCCATCCTTCACAAAAGCTGGTTAAAAAAAAATCGTCGTTTGCAATGCGTAAATATTTATTATTTAGACAAGTATATTAAATAAATCCAGATTATCATATGTAGCGTGTTAAACATCCTGTTTAACACGTACACTCAAAATACAATATTTATGTTTACACGATGAATACAAGAACTAATAATATATTCTAATAATGTTTTGCAGATATTAACTTATGGTGAATTCACGTTGCCGGGAGACGCGCAAACTTCAGGAAAATGCCCCAGCTGACTGTTGCTGGAGGATCAGCACAACGACATCTCACTCGCAGGCCCCACTTCGATGAAATGGAAGTTCTGTTTCTCTCTGCTCTCCACACTATCTAAGAGCGCTAGTTGTCATTCGGTGCAGATCTGCAACTTACCTTCCCCTTTTCATCCCAGTGAAGACCCTCCTCGAAGACGTCAGTTCTGTTTGTATATAACAGTCATTCCTCGCTTACTTTTTGTATTTTATCGTATCACTTAGACAAAGGAACTTCTTTGACATCATCCTACATCTGCGAACATATCAACTGGTGAACACGATGTGTGAGGCATCTGTTTCCCCTCCACGTTGCAGGAGTAGCTTACAGTCTCTATTAGTATTTGTATTAGGAAAGAACGTTAGAGTTCTAGTATTATTTTACTATATCCTTAAGATATAGTTTCTTGTGTCAAAGAATCTGACTTGTTTCCCCCTAAACGCTTAGTTTTCAATGTTAGTCTCGATGCTCTTTTTCTATATCCATATGATATAATATTGTTTGTAAGAGCGTATGAATTGTTTTTATATGCTCATAAGGCATAGTTTTGAATTATGAGCTTATTTCTAAGTTGTATAGGTTAGTAGGACATTATTTAGTACGGCAGCGGCAGTGTCTCTGAATTCTCTTTATATGCCCATAAGGCATAGTATTATGTCCTAGATAAAATACATGACACCCTAAACTGTATGTCCATTCTTCGGATCACTTAATGATTGAAATCAATCCATCTAACGCTTTGTTCAACGACCTAATTGGGTCTGTGAATAATACCATTACCTATTATTTATCTTTAGTGTACCTTTTTACGGTGTGCAACCTGTGGGAGCACCACTAGTTCCAATATTAGCCAACCGGTACTATGCATAGTCCCCACCCTTTTCAAGCACCGTTTTTATTATTTATTAATTTTATTGTTTGCACTAGTTATAGTTGGCCACAAATAGGGTGGAAGTATTGTACCGTGGCTACAGACTGACCCGTCACCAACAACAGTTTTGTACTTACCCTATTCACCAGAAAAGCCGAAGTCTCGTTCAAGATTAACAATCACGCCACACAAAGACTTTGGTGTACGTACTGCAGGAAAACTGTGAAGTGGAGGTCAGCCGCATCCTCACCCCTTC
>CABFOV010003153.1:28045-64843 GCA_902141375.1 Timema poppense | reverse complement strand
GGGGGGTAGTGTTTTAGGTTAAGCAGTATAGGTAATTTTAATTAGCCCGTATGTTATCCGAACATCTGAGTTATGTTCATGCAAAATTTCAGTTCAATCAATGAAGTGGTTTTTGAACAAAATTAGGCTTTTTTTTAAGAGTTTCCACTGGCTCCACACCCTCATATTCACTATCATCATCACCTCATCTCATCGGGGCTTGGAAGGATGTACGATTACTACAGTTGGGCGTAACCTGGGCAACGATACATTAGTAGGCCTACTGGCTAATATTTCCACTACTGGGCTACGATTGATGTAGCCCAGTCGCGCAATAAATTAATAGCCCATATATACATATATCAATACTCATTTTTATAATATCAATACTATAATATACATCAATGTCTAACAACGTAGATAGATTATATTCAAACCATTTAGTTATTTAGTTTATAGGCCCTCTAAAAACTTTAAAAGTTCCTTTATATTATATATTAATTTTTTCCACTGCATATTAATGAAAGAGGCTACCCAATGTTTGTTGAGCAGTATCACCTTAAAGTATATAATAAGTCCTTGACTTAGACGGATTCAAGTTACGCGTATTCGTAGATACACGGTTGTGGATCTTTGACTCACGACTAGCAGCGCCATATATCAACCGCCACTGGTTACTAGTAGGCCTGACGTATTGGCTGAGAGCGTCCGTCATCACCAATTGGTTAGCGTCTACCATGTAGAATATTTCATTTTTTCTTAAAAGTTTTATTTTTCACAAGAGAAACCTGTTAAACAATTTAACTAGCTTTTTGAAACGAACATTGATGACAAAAAAAAAAAGATGTCACATTTAAGTACCATACGTCTTACGCGGAAAACATTTGAGACAATTTAATAGCACGTAGGTCAAGGGTTTAGTATATGTAAAAATATGACAAGAAATTAGGACAATTCTCTCTCCCTTCTTGCCCCCTTTCCTCTAAAAAATTAAAGCTCCCCGTGATTTGCCAAGAGTCATTCCACCGACGCTCAAAAGTTGGACAATCCTGTGCTCTATTTACCTTCAATAATCCCTAGATGTACGCGGAGGAACGAACATCGGTATGTTTCCTTTCAAGCCTCTCTACCACCTCTCCGCCCGCTTCATTTTACTCTCCGCGAGGAAAAGTAGTCTCTCTTCTCTCTCAAGCCCCGCTATCTAATAAATCACTTCATTCGGCGCATTAACACATCCTTAAACTTGATATACATTGTGAAGAGGTCGGGGGGAAGGGAGACTACTATGCTAACACAACTAAATAAAAACAAATGACGGTGATACTAATTTAGTGAGGATTTGACGGTAAGGTTTGCGTTATACTAAAATTTGCTTGGTATGCTTATAAGCTTATCAAAGTCGCGTTGTTAATATGTATATATGTGTGTATGTGTGTCAACTTAATGAGAAGAAAAGTCGGCAGCGGAGCTAAGAGGCATTTAAACAAGTTAAATAAGACTAATAGCGCCGGGAAGTGTTTGTCACAAAAGGCGACCGTACTTGAGGATCGTTTTTCTCACCTGTTTTTTTTATTTTAGGTTGAGTTATTTGTAGATAAGATTACCAAGTTAGTTAACGCTAACAGTTGCCTTAAGGATCAAATAGCTCAGTTATCCTGGAAGGACAATAAAGGTTTCATTCTTCTGAGATGAAGTCTTGTGGTAGACAGACAAGAGTAATTATAAATGGTTGTGGGTTATTATGCGCATGGTGTATGCGCCAGGGAGGAATCGTGCTTGCGTGCGTGTTTGTGTAAGGGGGAGGGATAGGGGTAGAAGCGAAGGAACCTTTTGGTT
The DNA here is from genome assembly GCA_902141375.1 of Timema poppense. Lineage (NCBI taxonomy): Eukaryota > Metazoa > Arthropoda > Insecta > Phasmatodea > Timematidae > Timema > Timema poppense. Next base: position 63,028 of record CABFOV010003153.1, on the reverse strand, counting down.
TAAGGGTCCGAAGGGCTTAAGCTGATTTTTTTTTAATATCAGGTGTCTCTAGAATTATTATTATTATTATTATTAGCACCGCGTCTTACTACCCGTTCGGGTTATACGCACTTACGCTAATGTGTAATGGTAGGGTGATTGTGAGATGAAATGGAGGACCTACAGTTTAACGTGGAATCCGAACCACGGTGGAGGCCTGGCATTCCCCACATTCACAAGATGTCTTGTCAGAGGTGAAGGAAGGGTTTGGTAATCAGATAAATCTGTGCCGGGACCGAGGATTGAACCCCGGCCGCCAGCACAGAAGTCTGACACCTTACCCCTAGACCACCAGGTCATCGACAAGGTGTCTCTAGAAGCTACTGAGAATATTTAATTTGGTTGTTAGAGGCATTTTTTTCCCTCTTGGTTAAAATAAAACTTTTTATAAACAGCTCAAAATATAGTTTACGGCATTGGTTCCCGATTGTGGGTGTCGGAGACGATTTTTGGTGGGTCGCAAAACGTTAATGAATAAATGGTCAAGGTAAAAAAAAAGTTAAAATAAATAATAAGTACGGTGCACCGCACAGACTCTCTCTCTCTCTATTTTATTTAAAATCAAGACATTTACTAAAAATATTTATGAAACGAAACAATTAACTTGTTGCAAACACACTCCAAATAGCATATTACCTATATTAAATAATACACAGTTATAAAAACATTGAGAAAAGAGGAATATCTCTGCCACCAAAAATAATAACAATTTCCATTTCAAAGTGGTCTATAAAAGATATATATATATATGTATATATATATATGCTTATAACTCAGAAGTTATTGATTTTATTAAAATATATTTCAAATAAATTATTTTAATTTCAAATATAACTACAACTTAACAATGACCATTTCTTTCGTATCTCAAATAATGGCGGAGATATGATCAAAATTGGAAAGTTGCTCTTTGTAAAATACCTTCAAAGTAATTTTAATGGGAAACCGAGATTAGCCCATTTGTTTGTAAAGTTAAACATTGCCTGGATACAAAATTTAATCAAAACCATCAGCGCGAATTTTGAGAAAATCGATTTAATCTCTTTTTACCCTACTGTACTACCTTCAATTTTAGGGTTAAATATTTAATTCAAATAAATCCCTCGCTCGGAGTAATCTTATGAAAACGCTAAATACCAAGTTTTAGTCCGATCGGTGAAATAGTTCCGGACCTAGGCTGAGATACAGACATGGATACATGGTATACAGAAAACCACTATTTTGGTTTCAGGGGGTAATGAAACGTCGACATTAATAATAAAGTCTAAAACTCGATTTTTTTAATGATCATAATATTTCTCTTTCCGAGGGGTCGAGAGAAAGTAAAAAGTGAAAAAAGCATATTATAATAAAGAGATACATTTAAAAAATAGTAGTAAAAATAAAAATAAGCCCTCACAACCTCTTTGACCATTAATGCTAGGGGCTAAGTGGGTCGCGGCTATAAAAAGTAGCAGCTCACCAGTAAACGTGGTATTGTGAACGCAGTTTAACACGTTTGTAATAACCCAAACCCTCACCGCCTCGTAACATTCCCTTCAGTCCCTCTGAACCGACCTTATTGTTTTATATAAATTATTATCAATGTTATAAATACTTTTCAGGTGTCAACATCAAATAAAAAGTCGTGTATTCGATTATCCGTAGGGTGACCTGGCGGTCTAGGGGTAAGGTGTCAGACTTCTGTGCTGGCGGCCGAGGTTCAATACTCGGTCCCGGCAAAGATTCATCTGATTACCAAACCCTTCCTTCACCTCTGACAAGACATCTTGTGAATGTGATGAATGCCAGGCCTCCACTGTGGTTCGGATTCCACGTTAAACTGTAGGTCCTTCATTTCATATCACAATCACCCTACCATTACACATTAGCGTAAGTGCGTATAACCCAAACGGGTAGTAAGACGCGGTGCTAATAATAATAATTATCGGTAGATTTTCAGCTATCCTTACGTTATCTTGTACCACCTAACCCAAATAATCAATATACTGTAATCGAATTCCTTTAGTTTGTTTAGTCTTAGAGAGTGCCATGTTCACAAGTACACCCGTTTTACTCCTGCGCCTTCCGTGTGCGAATATTTGACAATGGCAGCTGATAAAATTTAATTGCTAGTCTATTTGTAAGTTAATGAATATATTATAAATTGCTGGTGGACAGAACAGCTTCCTTGGGGCATAGTTATAGTAATAATATTAATAATACGCTCGCATTGGTGAGCACGCGAACTAACCTCACCCTCGTCTAGTCTGGTTTGCCTGTGACAGGGAGGTTGAAGTTACCGTGTACTCCTTGGAGGTTTTTCCCTATTCCTCTTTTTATTTTCCCTCGAACCCTCGGAAAAATAAGTATTGTTATCGTCAAAGAATCGAGTTAGAGACTGATCATGCATGACCCCCTGAAAAAAAAAAAAAAGTGGTTTATGCAATGCAGTCTGTCTGTGCCTCAGCCTAAAGCCGAAACTATTTCACCAAATGAGCTAAAACTTGGTATTTAAGGGTTTCATAAAGTTTCTCCTCATAGTTTTTGGAATTAGATATCGCACACTAAAATTAATGGTAGTTTAATGAAGAGTAAAAAGAGATCAAATCAATTTTATCCAGATCCTCTCTAACGATTTCGATTAAATTTTGTATCGAGGCAATGTTTAACATTACAAACACAATAGAAACTCTCATTTTCCCATGAAAGGATTCTGGGGGGAGGGGGTCAAAGGCTCAGCTGATCCCCTTGTGAAAGTTAGAAAATTAATACAAAAAACAAAATGAAAGCTCAAATTTTAGAAAGAAAATATAACACAGATAAATAATGCATTTTTTTTAGCTTTTTACGCTTAGACAGCTCTAAATAATAATAATAATAATAATATTTAGCACCGCATCATACTACCCGTTCGGGTTATACGCTTTAAGTACTAATTACTCTAATGGACTAGGAATTTGGAAGGTTGAAATAGAGTGAGTGAACCCGCATTTGCGTGGAGGGAGAGTGGAAAACCATTTATGAAAAACCACCCCCAGTTCACCCGACTGACAAGCGCGTTAGCCAACTACGCCACCGAGGCGGGTGACACCTCTAAAGCCGGGTCCACATGTGCATTATTCGTCCACGCCTATTCAATGTTCGATTTTACTAACACAAATGTGGAAAAAATATTTGTCGTGCATAGCTAGTTAACGAACACTGTTACACATAGAGACGGTAGACTACCACACATCAAAGAAGACTAATCATCGCCTGAGAGCAGTTCCACCACGATTACCAAGTATAGAGTATGTGTGGACAGGGGTGGTGGAACTGTGGGGGATTCTGCCCCCCTGGAAATTATTTGATCCTCCCTGGAATAAATTACCCCCTAGATATATCTCAAATCCTTTGATATTATCGAATATGAAGCTGAAAGATGTCCTTAAATCAAACTCCAAATGATTTCTAGATGCATTCTATTGTCAAAAATTTGCCGGAGAAGACCGCTTCTAATAACTACTAGACTAGAGGCTTCTAACTGGTAGAAGGAGTCAGAGGAGGACCACTCCAAATATCTTCTATATGCATGTCATTTTGAAGAATTTTCAGGCGAGGACCACCCCAAATAGCCTAGTTTCTGAAATAATTTAATTTTCAAAATTTTGTCAGTAGAATATAACTTCAAAGATTATCTTCTAGAGGTATCTAACTATAGTAAAACTTAAGGTGAAAATAATTATAAATAGTTTCAAGGGGCATCCAAATTTCAAAAATTTCTAGGCAAGGAACACTTTAAATGGCTTATAAAAGAATCTAATTAAAAAAAAATTAAGGCGAAGACTACTCATAGTATCTATAGTGAAACATTTTTCAAAAAATTGTTGAAGGAGGGCCACTCCAAATAGTTTATAAAAGCTATTTGATTTTATAAAATCGGATAGGATGACCACAGTTTAAAACATACATAAGATCAAATAAGAATGAGAAGCTATTAAATGGCTTTAAAGAGAAATCTAACATTGTAAATAACTAAGGTATTTATAATTATGACCCCCCTATGAAAATGATCTAGATCCGCCTCTGAGTCTTTACATAAGCATACATTTACAATTTTGATCATATATCCTCAACTATTTTAGATACGAAATGACTTAGAGTCGTAAATTTTTAGTACGGTTAAAAATAAAAATCTTTTAAAAAAATCAATAGTTTCTTAATTATGCTTAGTTATGCTCTTTGATCGACAGAGATATTCCTATTTTCTCAATATTCCCGTAATAATGTATATTATTTTATTTATACTCTTTAGTGGATTGTTTCTCTAACAAATCTTACGAGTCTTAAGTAAACTAGTGGATCGTTGCAGCGATGGCTGCATATTATTGAAACTAAAATATTTTAATTTTTTTTATTGGAGAACGTTCTATTAATATTTACTCGCCCTTTTAGTTAAAAGTTTACTCGTCAAAAGCTATAAATTTTGTATAGGTTTTTAGCTTTAGGTGTTTAATTTGAATCAAAACGTATATCTTCCCCCCCTTCACGCCACGATGAGAGCTATGAAATTACCCCTCTCTCAGATCTCTATCAATTTTTTGCACAAAAAAACTCAAGTAAGAATCGAACTTTTATTACTTTTAACAGAAGAGAAACATTTTGTTAACCAATTTACAATAATTATACACAAAATCATGATTTCCATGGTGATGTAAACAAAGAATAATGGTATAAATGAACCACTGTGTACACAGGGGAAAATAGAAAATTCGCTAGAAAAATTGGGTTTTAGTTTTGGGCTACGATTTGTCAGCATCCCGGACCCCTAATGTTTAAGATGGGTGTTCGTTTGTTAGACGGGTTAAGCCGTTTTATCGTAATTTAGACTAACGCAAATGGACTTCAGTTATATATAAGATATAGAGAAAGAAACAAAATGAGAGCGTGAGAAATGTGAATAAGATTGTGTGAATGTGTGATTCTGTGATTGTGTGATTGTGTGAAATTAAAATGGCCAGTAATAGAAAGTGAGTAAGGGGGGGGTGGAGAGAGTGATTGTGTGAATGTGTGAGTGAGTGTGAGATTAAAATGGCTAGTAATATAAGGTGAGTAAGGGAGAGAGAGAGTGAGTGTGTGAGAGTGTGAGATTAAAATGGCTAGTAATAGAAAGTGAGTAAGGGATAGAGAGTGATTGTGTGAATGTGGGATTCTGTTATTGTGTGAGCGAGTGTGAGATTAAAATGGCTTGTAATAGAAAGTGAGTAAGGGGGGGAGAGAGTGATTGTGTGAATGTGTGAGTGAGTGTGAGATTAAAATGGCTAGTAATAGAAAGTGAGCAAGGGAGAGAAAGAGTGAGTGTGTGAATGTGTGAGTGAGTGTGAGATTAAAATGGCTAGTAATAGAAAGTGAGTGTGGGAGAAAAAGTGTGTGAAAGTGACTGTGGAAAAGTGAGTGATTGGGTGTAATCGAGTGAGTGTGAGCAAGTGATAGTGAAAGAAAGTGTGTGTTAAAGGAATAGAGTTGGAAAGTAAGAATGTGGGAGAATGTTTGTCTAGTTGTGTGTCATCGACAGCCTAGCCCTCTGCGACAGTGATGATTTAAACCATTCGATCTCCGAAGCGGCTTAACATTCCACACAACCCGCTTCCTTTTATATTCAACCTTCCTCATCCTTTACTCATAAGCGTAATTAGTACATACGCGTTCAAACCGAACGGATAGTAAGACCCGTTGCTAAAACAAACAAAAAGATACAAAAAAACTTTAGATCCTCAAATTATAATCATCATCAGAACGTAGCGCTGTAAAATCAACGCCACAGAACCTCCCGGAGCCGATTTCCGTCGACAAATTTAACCTCTGCCTGACAGAAAGATGGACGTGAAGTTGCGTTAACAGACGCGGGGAAATATAAAGTTAAGAAAAAGAGAAAGGGGTGAGGAGAGGGAGGTCATGAAGAAAATTGGGTGGGTAGATGGTAAAGGGAAGTCGGGGAAGTATATATTTTGTTGGTAGAAGAGAGAAGTGGTATGGCGTGGTATGTGTGTTCCCTGTTTCACGTCAGTGCGTGGTAAAGAGAGGAGGGGGGATCCATAGGGGTTATTTATTACAAACATTCCCGATGACATATTTAAGTGGTTCCTCTGAGTCGTGTCAGCTTTTCTGGTGGAAAGAGAGAAGATCGTGGGGGAGTCGGGTGGAAGGGGGAGTAGAGAAGGGATGTTGTATCCCCTCCCCCCCACAAAAAAAAAACACCAACACATCACGCGGGTTGTCCACTATTTCAATCAACTTATGTCGTATTGTATGTTTTACTTGAAGGCGGTTTAACACACATCACAGAGGAGGAAAAAATAAATCCACACATGTACGATTCTGAAGTGTAAATTTAGGTTGAGTTGTTCCAACAGACGGGATACAATTTTATTTGGCCTTCTAAGAGAATATTGAAATGGTTGACATTTATTTGGAAATAGAACTAATTTTATTAAATAGTAAGTAGAGCTATGCCTTAAAGTGTTTGAAATTTATACTATAACTTCTAATTTAATTAAATCTACGTCAGTGTTCACATGGTATATAAAGCAGTAGAACAGATTAACTATGAAGAAAAGATAGGGGTTCGAATCCTGTTCGAGTATACTGAGGGAGTTTTTTCCCTCGAAATGGTTTTCCACTCTTCCCTCCGCATAGATGAAGATACCTTTTTCTTACATTCTACCTTACTTATCATTACTATTATTATTATTATTATTATTAGCACCGCGTCTTACTACCCGTTCGGTTATACGCACTTACGCTAATGTGTAATGGTAGGGTAATCCGAACCACGGTGGAGGCCTGGCATTCCCCACATTCACAAGATGTCTTGTCAGAGGTGAAGGAAGGGTTTGGTAATCCTTATCATTACTACCATTCATGTATTACTGTTGTGCACTACCGCGTCTTACTGCTCATTTGGGCTAGCCACGTATCTACACTTACCGTGGCGGGAGAAAGTTAGAAAATACATTGGGGGTAGGGGGGTGGGGCTTCTAAGTAGGCGAGAAATTTCCGTGCAGACGTTCAGCTCAAAACACAATATTTAAATATATATTAGTATCAGGTGTTCTTACTTACGATAGCTCCATTCCTTTTTCAGTGAACTTAGACCGCCAATGCACCTTACCCTGTTCTCTGCCCCCTTCAGCTCCAAGAATTTTCTTATTTATTTCAAGTCATCCAATATTTGAATTCTCCTCTTTCCTTCTATGACGTCGTGAAGGAAACGGTTTCCCATGAGGGTGTCCGATCCAGTTTTCTTTGTACCGAAGAATCACATCCAAAATGGTTCTCTTCTCACCCACTCTTCTGAGGAATTATTCATTTGTCTGTCCACCAGATGATCTTAAGTTTTCTCCAGCACTACATGTCAAATATGTCTCCAAGCATTTCTTTTCTATTTTCCTAAGAGTTAAAGTTTCTGCTACATACAGTGCGATGCTTCAAATGTTTCTTCCTCAGTTCCAAACTCAACTTTATAGTCAACAGTAGCATTTTCTTGTTGAAAGCTTTCTTGACCACGGTGATTCTTGACCTAATTTCTTTGGTACAGTAGATGTTGGAAAACTTTCCAGGTACTAGACCTGCTCTATGTTATACAACTCTCTATTTCCAATTTCTATTTTCAGCGGCTCTTTATTTTTTGAAATCACCATAGCTTTTGACTTCTTAATGTCATATATTTTCCTTATTTCAACCCACTGATTCATCATTTCCTGCAGCTATTCTTTATATTTTGCCATAAATGCCATCATATGCATATTTTATGTTGTTGATGACTCCTCTTTATATGCTGAAATTGCCACGTCCCTCCAGGGCTCCTCTGACAAGCTACTCCCATACAAGTTGAACAGTCTGGGTGACAAACAGCAACCCTGCATCTCTCCTCTTCCTGTCTCTCCGTCATTCAGCCTCACCTTCACTCGCTGTGCCAGGAACTGGTTTGAGATCAGTCTTCTGTTCCTCCAGTTGATGCAGATCTTCTTGAGTATTTCCACCAGTTTCTTCCACTTCACTCTATCGAACGTCTTTTGCCATTCGAGGAAACCAATGTAGACTTATTCCTTGACTTCCAGAACTCTCTCTCTGAAATTATTTAACTATAAAATGCGTAACTAAGAAATATGGTTCACGCCAAAATAAAGTCAAAAGTTACCAATAGGGCTCTTATTCCTCAACAGCACAATAGTTAAAGTTTTATTAATTAAAAAGGTGGAAATGTAACATTAGATTAGCTCCTTTTCAACGACGTTTTACTTATATTTGCGTAGGTATGAGGACAGGCTTGATGAAAAAGAGCTTTAGATTTAGCCTTCCTCTAAAATAGATACAGTCTTTTGATAGGCTCAAAACAGAAAATTTTAAGATATTTGAGAACAGCAAGCTTTCTTCTTTACCATGTGATAAGAATTTTCATGTACCCGCCCCACCCCTTTCTTTCTTATTGGCATGACAAAGAGTGGTTTCAGGTGATATTTTAAAGGGAGAATAAGCTGAATGGTGACCTGGCGGTCTAGGGGTAAGGTGTCAGACTTCTATGCTGGCGGCCGGGGTTCAATCCTCGGTCCCGGCAAAGATTTATCTGATTACCAAACCCTTCCTTCACCTCTGGCAAGACATCTTGTTAATGTGAGGAATGCCAGGCCTCCGCCGTGGTTCGGATTCTACGTTAAACTGTAGGTCCTTCATTTCATCTCACAATCACCCTACCATTACACATTAGCGTAAGTGCGTATAACCCGAACGGATAGTAAGACGCGGTGATAATAATAATAATAATAATAATAATAATAATAATAATTATAATAAGCTGAAACCGAATAAAGTAGTTCCAGAAAACGATAGAGATTGTTGTAGTTTAAGCCGTCTGTCCTGACAGCGATTGATACTTTCTCGCTGACCGAGACTGCTGGTGAATGGATGGAGGTAACAATGTCAGAAAACGTCAGGATTAAAACCCCGACCCCCTCTTAGTTGGCAACATACGAGGTTGACGCCTTAATCCGCGTACTTGCCTGTATAGAAAGTGTATCCACGATCACGATGATGGAGAGTGGGATAAACCATTAAAAAAGGTCACCCTTAATACACCTGACCGTGATTTGAGCCCCAACGATCTCCCAGTCACTTGAAATCCCAGTAAACTATGAAAGTGACGATATAGACTAGGGGTGTCAAAATTTTCGGCACGCAGATCTTTTTGAAGAATGCGACCATCCTCCTTTTATATAGATGGTATAAATACACAAGCTTAGAAGATGACATTTAGAAATAAAGGATTATTTTCGGAATTCTGGGAAATGAGGTTGATCCACAACATGTTTACTCTTTATAGTGTAAACAGTTGCTTCCTATTATGATAAGGGGCAAACACCAGAGAGATGACGGATTACGGACTCGAATTTATTATCAATTATGAACATGACCTCAGCACAAGGTTTAGATTCTGGAAATTGAAAAATCATACCTGGACATGGAGATCGAATCTGGGACCCTTGGCTTAGTACGCCAATGCTCTTATCCCCGAGTTATCCAGAAGACATTCCGTGCCTAGACATATTTTAAGACAGAGTCTGTGATGGACGCGCGGAAATTGTCAGCTACATTTGAGCAATCAATAAAGATCACGTATCAGGTAACACAGCCATCTTCAAGTCGGGGAGCCTTGTTCTGCCAAAGTACAATGACAACTGTACGAGTACGCATTTCACACGATTTAAATCCTAAAACTCACACCATTTCTGCAAACGAAAAGGTCTCATATCTTGGGGGAAAATAAACTGTATAGGTCTCAACATTTTATAAAATCTTGATTTTCTTTTTGGTTATAGCAAGGATTTTAAAATTAATTTTTCTACTTAGAATAATGATAAAGTTTTCTTCTTCTTACTTTATTGTGATCGTCAAAAAAATCGAACTTAAAGTTTAATAAATGTCGACGTTTCGTGACCCCCTGAAATAGAAAAAGTGGTTTGTCTATATCTCGGCCTAGAGCCGAAACTATTTTACCAACCGGGCTAAAAATTGGTATCTAGGGCTTTCATAAGGTTTCCCCGAGGGGTTTTTGGAATTATATATCTAACCCTAAAATTAGGGGTAGTTCACTGTGGGACAAAAAGAGAAAAGAAAAATATTTTCTCGGAGTTAGCTCTAGCGGTTTTGATTAAATTTTGTATCCAGGCATTGATTAACACTACAAACAAAATGAAAGTTATCATCGCCCCATGAAAATTATTTTGAGGGCACTTTACATAGGGGAAATTTCCAATTTTGATTATATCTCGGCTACTATTTGAGCTACGAAATAGCTTATCATTGTAAAACTGTAATACTACTAAAAGTAAAAAATAAATAAAAATGAAATATATTTTTATAATACCAATAGTTTCTTAACTATAAGCAAATATATATTATTTTTATGTAAATCTTTGAAAATTAGAAAATTGATTGTTATGCTCGTTGGTTCACAGATATGTTCCTCTTTTTTTTTTTCGACGTCTCTGTAACAGTGTATATTATTTAATTTATGTTTTTTGTGTGTTTCTGCAACACGAGTTTTTAGTAAATGTATCTATCTTAAGATAAAATAGAAAGTCTGTGCGGTGCATCGCGCCATTTATCTATGTATTTTAATGTAGCCTTATAAGTATTTTCAATTTTCAACGTGGTCTTCATGATCAAACGTAGCTGACATGCCTGCCTTAGACCATTCAACTACCGATGCGGATTCAGTTAGAGTATTTTAATGTGCATAACCTGGACGGGTAGGAGGATAAAAATAGTAATACCAACTCCAAATAAAACAGGAAACAGAGAAAAGGAAAACATCTTCCAATACGGCGAATCAACCGACCTAACTTCTCCAAGTTTGTTCTTTATGTCACACTCTTGACATATTGATGCGTTGTTGATTTCATTATAAGTATTCTTACCCATTCCTCTTCCCCCCTCCAGTGTTTCCTGCCCTCCCCCCTTTCCCATCCATTCTGTGATACCAGCCATGTGGTATGTATGTGAAGATCTAGCCCCTTCTATTAGTAGACGTTAACTTATATGACATCCATACACAAACAAGTGCCTCTGCTGACGAGTGACGGCCTCTGGTTACAACCAACTCTGCCGAGCTCCTCTCTATCCGAACAGAAGAGCAAGAGTCGCTTTGGTTTGACCCCCCAAGGCTGACCCTTATTTGGGAATCTACGTGAGGACTCATTCGATATCCTAGCTCTTCCCCGAGTATTTCTCATCAATGGAGACCTTGTTTCGATTAATGACTTGAGACACGTTGGCTTCAAGTGACGTACAGGGCAATTTTATAACAAGATACTTTTATGACAGATGAAAAGTTACTAATCTACTTTCACGTGTGCTTAAAGTCCAATTTCCATAGGAAGATGCCCCTTAAAACCTCTTTTTTTTAAAAAACATTTTGTTTAATTGTTATGTTGATAAAATAATTGTATACTCATTATAATACCAGCTTAAAAACAATAAAAATAAAATACATTTTTATTACCTATTAAAAAACTAAACTTATTTTGTATACCACTACAACTGTGTGCTCATTTCTCACTTTGTAAATGCCATTCTATTTTATAACTCTCAAAAACTAAGAATGAATAAAATACAAAAAGTTACTGTTATTTAGAAAAATATATTTTGAAGTTAAGACTGAAAATGAATTTTTCTCACGTTAGCAGATGCAGTCTGATCAATAATGCCATCAAAATTTGTAATTTCAGTTTTCCTCGTGTTTCTTTTATCTGAGGCATCTTTCTACTCTAATATCCCATTCATCACACAGTTTCATCCCCACTTCAAGTGATTCACTTGACCCCTCACTGACTCTCGATTGCTTAAGAAATAATCTTAAAGGGCTTATAAATTATAAGCAGCATCATAAAAGTTAATGTTATGATCTTGGAGACGTTTATAAATTGTGTGCCAAAATCTAAGCAAAGTTAAAAAAAAAAAAAATCAAGAGTCAAAATTTGATTTAGCATCTGCTTTACATCACTTATTGTATCAGAAGTTTCATTTTGATCATCAATCATGCTTTACAAGACTTCCACTACTGTACCAAGGTGTTCATGAACTTGCTTCACAGCTTCTGTTCTGGAACTATTCCAAATTTCAGAATTAGATATCAAACGTATTGGTATGAGATCTTTTATCTATTGTAAACGGAGAGTATAGCGTGAAAAGAATGAATAAAGTGACTGAATTGAAAAAAAACAACCGTGACTATCAGTGAAGTGTTTGTGCCGTTTTCTCTCGATGATCCTGATCTAAAGGAGCCAGACACGAAGCCAAATTATTTGGCTTTGTGGATTCTCAGTAACAATTTATGTCGAACAATAGAAGCCATCAGACAAATAAAATTGTTTTGAAAATTTCACTAAAAGAGATAAATATGATGTTACGTCAGGGTGGTTTCTTACATTATTATTGAGACGATCTTTCATGAAATGATCAACGTTTTCCAACAAATGCAGTAATCCAAGGAAATCATCAATTCTGCTGTCCTTTTCGTGTCTACGTGATTCTATGTGGATATGTAATCCTGGGTTCTGTGTTGCTGTACATTTTATGCAATGGAGAATTCTCTGTAGAACATCTTGCAATGTTTTCTGTTACAATTTGAGCTTTAAGTTCTTTGTTAATGACTCCTCTGTTCTAGATAAGATTTATTTTCATTCGCTTCCATTGAGTGAAATCGTATCGATAATTTTTTACATTTTCATGGCTGCTAAACCTTTCTGGTGCTTCCCAGTAATTAAACCCATTTTCCGTTCTAACGCAGACCGGTTGTCGGTTTGAGAAAATAGCAAAGAACAAAAACAAAAGCTTTCATTTTTTTCTAAAGAATAAACAAGCCAGAAGTGTCGAAGTTGTTCTCCGTATCCATTTTCCAGCTTTCTTTTAAACCTCTTTTATTCATTGGTCGATTTTGTGTGAGAATAAAGGAGCCTTCCCCCCCTTTTTTAAAACATATTTTGAACTCAAGTTGATAATTTCTGTCCTAAGTGCATCTGACAAAATGACTTTCTTGGATGTCTTATAATACTCGAAAAATCGGCAAAAAAAACAACAACAACTGTGAAAACTACAATTGCTCAAGCAGTCCTAAAGAAATATTCAATAAAAGCAAAATGTATTTACATTTTTGAAAAACCTCCCTTTTCACAAGTCGGTCCGATGGTGTCCGCTCTAACTACTGGCTACCGTTGAATTGGGGGGGTCCTAGTGACTTATGTGACTGGATGGCTACCCCCGAGCGTATGGGGTTACTCTGATGGAATGAGTAGGTCGTGGGAGGAGAAGGCTTGTGGACAAAGAGTTGTATTTAATTATTATTATTAGCACCGCGTCTTACTACCCGTTCGGGTTATACGCACTTACGCTAATGTGTAATGGTACGGTGATTGTGAGATGAAATGGAGGACCTACAGTTTAACGTGGAATCCGAACCACGGTGGAGGACTGGCATTCCCCACATTCACAAGATGTCTTGTCAGAGGTGAAGGAAGGGTTTGGTAATAAGACAAATCTGTGCCGGGACCGAGGATTGAACCCCGGCCGCCAGCATAGAAGTCTGACACCTTACCCCTAGACCACCAGGTCACCTGTATTTAATTAAGTGGAAATAATACAATGGGTACATCAGACATACTGAACTTAACGAGGAAGCGTGTGCGAACCTCAAGGACCCCACGCGGTGGCCTGATGGGCCTAGTTCGACCCCAAGCGGCGAGGCCGCTAGACAGCGATTTTACTAGCTCTCCTTAGAATCGTTGGTTATCGAATCACATCACCACGTTAAATCTGGGACTTGCAGATTTTAGTCTATACAATAAGAGAACAAGGTCCAAGGTCGCACGCACTGGCTCATGACTGGATGTAGCATAATTCCAGGAAATGTATGAACATCTTACTAGAACAACTTATAAAACAGGGCATTACATTTTTAACCATGACAATGGCACCCAAGACACGTGTCCCAACTGCATCAGCCTAATTACGCCACTGAAAGCCTCATTTGATAGCTAAAACAGTTATTAACTCTTAGTTCCCGTATTCATTTAGTCCAGTTTTCATAAGAACTACCTTACCTTAGAGCTAAAAAATTACTAGATCTGCTTTCACGTATTTATATGTCAAGTAATGTGAGCTGTCCCTTTTGATAGATATTATCATAACGGTAGACCTACCCATAAAACAACATTAATAATATGGTAAAATATTATCAATGTTAACACTAAAAATAAATTGTTTTTACTTTATCATTTCAAGAGAAAGTATTGTAATCCTGAAAAATATTTGACCATGAGATTATGATAAATCTTTACGTTTTGTGTGCCTGAACCCAAAAAAGTGGATTTTACAATTCTATCTGTCCCTGGCCACAGAACTGATTCGGTTAGATGGATTTTGGCTCAAACTTGATATCCAGATGTTATAAGACAAAACCTCTGGAGATTTTTATTTTATTTTGAACTTAACCCTCAAATTATGGTTAGTTTACTGATGGTATTATTTTAGAATTCAGAATTTTTCAAATATGGCTCTGACGATTTTGTTTAAAATGTGTATCAAGGTAGTGTTTGACATTGCAAATAAAACTGTTAACCTTTTTTTGAGGAGGTGAGGGGGGGATTTCTTAAGGATAGTTTATTGGATTGATTTTTGTTGTAATACTTAAAATAATGGCAATTTGGTTCAAAATGGCTATCTGTTAATCTAAATCCTGTCAGTGAGATGCCTATTGACCTTTTTATTTTATCAATAAACCCAATAACCTGCGTTGTAAACGATCTAAAAAAAAGTTCACAAAAGACAAATTACTAAAAGGTTTAAAAAATCTGACGTTATAAAACTGTTTTTAGAATAATTTAAGAATTTATGTTTTTTGTTTCAATATTATATCTTTAAACCCCACCGAATGAAATTTAAAAATAAATTAACATGGAAATTCGTTCTCGACTTGCCTCTACGTCACAAGTAGGTGACGTGCTTACTGGTCACGTGTACCAAGTCGCGATTTCCTGTTCTGACATATCTTGTGATTTCCTAAAACTGTAAAATAAACTCTTCTCAGAAAAACACACTGGATAATTTCACCCGCGCACTATCAATCGTTTGAGCGGATCGTCGAATACATTGAGGTGTGAGAGTCAAAGGAAGCCGACATTACAATAAACCGAAATATTCCCATCAATAAACATTGTGATCATAAACTGCTGCCTCCAAGGTGGGGCATTTCCTCAAAGATTTTTCAAATGAGACCATTCTAATACAGCTGCCATATTTACTTAAAGAATATCTTGAAAACAATAAATGATACGAGACAATGATCGTGTTTACCTTTCCATTTAGTTTATTATAGTTTGAAAGAAAGTTATCAAAAATTGGTTGTCATTGTACTACCCGATAATACAGTTTCTTCAGAAAAAAACAGTATATTACTTTGATAGCCATAAGAAATTCCTCCAATATAAATTTTGAAAATAATAATAATCATCATCTGTAGTCATTTAAGAAATTTCAAAATTAGAAAAGTCATTCAATTATTATTATTTGTTTTCAGAAAATATCCTATTTAAAACAAACAGTAAAGCCCATTTAAAAAAAAAAAAATCAGTCTTCAAGGAATTCCCATTTAATCTATTTTTCTCTGGAAAAACAAATATACTCTACTATTTATTATATGAAAACACTCCAGGTATGAACTTTGAACAAAATCGTTAAATATATTTTGGATAAATGTATTACTTTCAAAAACCCCTCATCATTAAACAACTCATTAGTAGTTGGTTTTGAAGCGTGACCATGTAATCATTAGATAACAGTTTTGAACGAAATCTATCAAAACCATTCAGGCTGTAGCCCCGGGTTCAAACAAACATACATACAGACAGATATACATTAAAACATAAAAGACCCACTACACTAGCTAAGTTAAGATATCGGAAAACCAGGCTTATTAAAGAATTTAATTTTAGATGTAGGGTTGGTGGGAATAGAGTAGAGAAAATGTATCCATATTAATAC
Organism: Timema poppense; assembly: GCA_902141375.1. Taxonomy (NCBI): domain Eukaryota; kingdom Metazoa; phylum Arthropoda; class Insecta; order Phasmatodea; family Timematidae; genus Timema; species Timema poppense. Next base: position 46,933 of record CABFOV010003153.1, on the reverse strand, counting down.
CGTCCGGGAATCAGTGTATCAAGGCGCCACTATCGTGTTAGACCGGACCACCAGTAAGGGGGAGGTCGGAGTTAGGATCACAGTGAATATACCCCACTCTCGCACGTCATTGGTCAATAAGACTAAAGAAGCATCACGTTTATTACACGTGGTTTCCACCGATGTGGGTTAAGTCGTATAGTTATTCTAACGATTAATAATTTTGTTTGCGTGAACAATTATTTGATGTAAATCAAGACGACACCAAGTTTAACGAGCTACAATGTAAATTTTAAAAAAACCTCGAGGAGCTTATAAGTTTGTTTTTAATTACGTAAAGCTATCATCTTATCATCCACCTTCAGATTCGCAAGTATTTGAAGAGCTTCAAGTCGAGGATCTACAGACATAAGGTATAGCGCGAACGACATAAGATCTCCAATTGTTGTCTTACAAGAGCGGAGGTGAAATTGTTGACGCGAGGCTTAGCTTTGTAAAGCGTCGGGCGATTTTATTTGAGAAAGAGCTACTCTTTGTCATGTGGATGTTTATTCGTCAAACCATTTGCACAACACGCGTCATTGTTGCCACGTAGTTTTATATCTACGGCGTTTTTTTGTTTGATGTCAACTTCCTTACCTCAAGCCCCCCCCCCCCCTNCCCCCCCCCCCCTTCACGACGTAACAAAATCTCTCATAACTTTACAGTATAATGATAATTTATATACCTTTTCCTTCTCTTGTATCCAGTCTTGTTAAAAAAAAAGTTTTGTGATTTTTTTTTTTTTTTACATTTCCTTCTCAGCTCATATAGGAAGTGTTTATAACCGGAGCTAACATCCTGTTCTACCTAATACAACATTTCCCCCGTAGATTCGTGAGACGTTACCCACTCTCTGCATCGTAAAACATGATCTACAGCACAGTTGCAATATTTCGTAAACTCCTATTAAGAGTCCATCTCACTCTGCAGATAACACACAGCTTAGGTAGGTAATACAGCTTGTTCCAGACGTCTTAAGAGCCCTTCTCACCCCACGGATAAGACCTGACTTAGGTATAATTCATTCATGACCTAAGTTTACTTGGATGACAGCTCAAAAAGTTACTAGAAATAGTCCCTAATATATCCCTACGCCATGATCACTATAATGAAAACAGATGGTAATTTTGTCTAATATTATTTATTAATTTATTTGAGGTAGACACAAAACTTATTTATCGTTTTATTCCACTTAAAAAAATTTGTTACTCACAGCACTTCCACAAAAGGTCTAACGAACATAGCTTCAAAATGGCGGCTGACGAATTTAAACCATGTAGTTGAACATGACGGAAACAAGTTTCTTACAATGATACAACCACGCAGTGGGTAAAAATGTTTTATTCAGTTAAATCTTTCAAAATAAGATAAAATAATTATAAACTAATTTGTTGTATATAAAAAAATGGCAAGTTTATTCTCTTTTACAAGTAAATACGATGCCTTTATTAAAAGGTATTGATGTATGCACTATATTACACAGAATCAATAACGTTACAAAACGAAGAATAAGTACTTTTAATTATGTTTAAAATATTGTTTCGGATTGGGTAAAAGGAAATTATTAAAAGTAATGAAATAGTATGAGAAATCTTGAGTTTACGCTATTTTAAATGTAAAATATAATAGTTAATCAAAAAACCTAAGATCTATAACAAAGCAGTTATCTTTTACAAGTGTTGGCAACCAAAAACCTAAACATATGATTTTTGAACGTTCATTTAAGTAAAAACCTATCATGAACAGGTAATACAGCTCGTACAAGACGTCTTAAGAGCCCATCTCGCCCCACGGATAATACTTAGCCTAGGTTGGTAATACAGCTATAACCAGGTGTACCCTGGTTTTGTTTTCCACCAACACTTGGCACTTGAGCATAATCTGAAACTTTCTCAATGTGTTTGCTGATGTATGGAACTAAATAAAAACCTAATATAAAACTTACTAGGCGACTTAAATTTCCAAGCTCAATATTAACAAAATGGTGTTAAGAAGCACGTATGCCTAGCGCCACTCTGAACAATGTCAAGGTCTCGGGTAATCGACGGTAATTAAACTGTATTCAGAGCCAGCCTGACCTCGTCTACACGCCCTTTTATTACTTTGGACTGAAAAGTAGACATAATGATTTCACTCAATAAAATATTGACTCAACACCACCCAGACAAACAAAACAAGTTTTCAAGGATTATTACATCAAAATTATAAAGGTTGCATCGAAAAAAAGAAAAATTAGAGCTACCATTTCACCTGAGTCTGGAAAAAAAAATTAGGGCTACCATTTCACCTCAGTATGGAAAAAAAAAATTAGAGCTACCATTTCAACTCAGTCTGGAAAAAAAAAAATTGGAACTCTTAACTTAATTTTAATATCCACTTAATCTGTTTATATCAGATACTAATCTAAGATTATCCCAATTATAGACAAGTTTTGATTCAATAAATAATTGTATGTTCATGTTTAGTTCAACAGAAAGGCTCTAAATAATAATAGGTGACCTGCCGACGGTCTAGGGGTAAAGTGTCAGACTTTTGTGCTGGGGGTTCCTGGGTTTAATCCTATGTCCTGGCACCGATTTATCTGAGTGCCAAACCCTTCCTTCAACTCTGACAAGACGTGTATTTAATCACAACTTGTGAATGTGAGGAATTCCAGGCCTCCACCGTGGTTCGGATCCCACGTTAAACTGTAGGTCCTCCATTTCATTTCGCAATCACCCTACCAATATCCATTAGCGTAAGTGCGTACAAACCGAACAAGTATTAAGACGCGGCACTAGTAATAATAATAGTCATCAATAAACTTATAATATTTCTAAACACAGGTTACAGTTAAAATCTTTATTCAACGTTTTAATTGATTAGTTAATTCAAACACAAAACCAATTCCATTCGGTTACAAAATGTGACTGGACTGTGACTGGAATTAACGCTTTTGCACGGTGGTATCGGTTAAGGACGAAAGGAATTAAGCTCATAAAAACTTGACCAAAACTAGCTCAGCCATTTTACACTGGGCGCATGTGAATAATCTTCCAACAAATAGTGTACTCAGTAAGCGAGAAATTGCCACGCAGACATTTAGCTCTGAAGAAATATTTAATTCTACGATGCATTATTTCAAAATACTGTTCATGCCAAAATAAAGTCGAAAGGTCCCATCAAGGATATTTTTTTCTTAACAACCCTATATCTTGAGTTTTATTAATAGAAATTAAATGGTATGACAAAATCACAAACTTCCTCATATTGTCTATTATAACTTAAAAAAAACTCTCAAAAAATTAGTTTTAAGTAAAATACCCTTCCTATCCTAACTCATGGAAATCAATAGTATTTTGTAAATCACATTACTTACTATTTATATGTAAATTTTTAGCCAAATTGTTCAAATGTATTTAATAAAATTCGATTTTTTCAAAAATTAAATTATTTGTTAACTATACTTAATTATTTCTTATTTACAAATAAAAACGTATTCTTATTTATTATGAAAAACAATTCACAGATCTCCTTTTTTAATATAATCTTCAAGTTCAATTTCCAAAACATTTAAATTTCTATAATTAACTACACTTAAATTAATTTATTTTGTTGAAAAAATCGCCAAAGACATTTGTTTAAATATTCAAATAAAAAAATTAACAGTCATTATTAAGCTACCCATTACCAAATTTTCACCCCAAGCAAGTATACAGCTTTATTTGCCATGTTAATATCAAACATATCCCAAATATACATTTTAAACAAAATCGTTAGAGCTATTTTCAAAATATTTCAATATTCATAATAACTCTTATATAAAAGACTATCTGATTTTTACAAAAAAAAAGTTATTCCAAACACAACCAAGATTCCCATTTGAAACTAAATCGTTTGGTCCATTTGTAAAATATTTTAAGTTTTTGAAAAAGCGGGGATCAGTAAACTAACCTTCTTCGAATGTTTGCCCAAAAACCAACTATATAGTGCTGTTTGTCGTGTAAAACAAATCTTAGTTATACATTTTAAACAAAATCGTTAGTAATTTTCAAAATATTAAAAAAATCCTTATCAGCACACTATCCTTAATTGAAGGGCTAAGGTAAATATTAAACAGTTTTGTAGTATAGCCCAATAATATATATAAAGTTTGAACAAAATCTATCAAACTGTTTTGTATCCGTGGCCAGGGACAGACAAATAGACAGAATTTAAAAATCCATTTTTTTTTTGGGTTCGTGATCACATAAAAAAATTAAAATTTGTCATAATCTCGAGATCAAATTTTTCACGACCATAATACTTTCTCTTGATATGAGAAAGTAAAATGTGTGATAATGTGACATTATTTCATTCTTAACGACTTTTTAATCATATTTGCGGAGCCATAAGACTAACAATAAGCTTTATGAAAAAGTGCTCCAAATTTAGCCATTATTATTATTATTATTAGCACCACGTCTTACTACCCGTTTCGGGTTATACGCACTTACGCTAATGTGTAATGGTAGGGTGATTGTGAGATGAAATGGAGGACCTACAGTTTAACGCGGGAATCCAAACCACGGTGGAGGCCTGTCATTCCACACATTCACAAGTTGTGATTAATACACTTCTTGTCAAAGGTGAAGGAAAGGTTTGGTAATCATATAAATCTATGCCGGGACCGAGGATTGAACCCCGGACCCCCAACACAGAAATCCGACACCTTACCCCTAGACCACCAGGTCACCTTCCTCTAACAGATACTGTAATTTTTTGATAGGCTCACCAGAACATTGTAAGATATTTGAGAACAAGTAGAGTTTTTTCCTCTTTACCTTGAGATAAGAAGTTACGTAGTTTTCTTTCTCACTGACATGACAAAGGGTGGTTGTAGGTGAGAGGCGAAAGGGATCATAAGAATATACTAAATAGAGTAGTAGTTCCATAAAATAACAGAGACCATTGTATTTTAGGCCATGTGGCCTGTCAGTGATTGATACTTTCTCGCTGACTGAGGTGACCGCATTAAGATTGACAGACACAATGTTTAACTTAGCATCAAATTGAATACAACTTTGCTAAGTGGAAGATCGAGTTTCTATCAGTCTTCTCTAAAGGTGTCCATAAGAATCACAATCTAGATATTGGCATGCACGCTTTGTCAAGAAACTCTAAAAGAAAATTGAAAGACGATTTGAAACGACCTTGATAAGAGAGTTAAATCATCCAGCCGATGAATATTTTTTTTCAATTTACCTCTTGAAACAATTTTACACCACCCAAACATCTCCATATAAAGCTTCATTATAAAAATTAAGGTGATGAAAATAATTCCTAAGGAAATGTAACGAACTGGTTATATCCAATGTTTTTATACCATCTTTTTTTTTATTTTATTGCCCCTTAAAAATAGCACGGATAAAACATAAAAGCCCGCTAGCGGCCTGAAGATAGGAGGGGAAGGGAGTAATAATTATGCTAGTTAGTGAGGCTATTGAATAATTACGGTCTGATGAAGGTACGGCTAATGATTTGTACCAGGGGAAAGAAGTCTCACGGAACAGAAGGATGAAGGGATGTTCGTGCAATAAATTGGTCGCGGCTGTAAATTGTGTTTTTACGAACGGTTAGCCAATGAAAGTGGTATCTTTACCAGCATGGATAGTTTCTACTGCTAGCTCGCAATTTTCTTCATCTGTTGACGCTTAAAACCTTGGCTTATGGGGTCTTATTGACCCAACGCAGTGAGGTACTGTTTTATCTTGACCATTTGACATTTCGTTTGTCCTAATGTTTGTTCCACAATAACTGACGAATGCATGGACTAATTTTAACGAAATTTGACAGGGACATTCTTTTATCCTTGATCAAACATATTATATACATAGTTTGTTAATCTGGCTTATCGTTTAAAGATGGCAGTGGTTCAAATAGTCGTCTCTTTGTTCCATGATAATTGTCAAATGCATGAACTAATTTTGAAAAAATTTCGCAAGGACATTATTTGAATCTATGCCTTACAAGCTATTTACATAGTTTTCCAATATGATTATCCGCTTAAATATGGTGGCCACATAAATAGTTTTTCATTTAATAGCTTATTTCCATCAAGTGATTTGAATGTAAACTGTACATTTAGTGTAATTGTTTTAATCTAGACGTCTATGATGAGATTTAAATATCAAACTACGTGAGCAATGGTTATTATTTATGAATATAATATACTATTGAATATATTATTAAATTTGTTTTCCGACTATATTGATCACCAAGGGAAGGTATCAAGTTCATATCCATTCTACGTCTTACTATGAATCAGGCCTACCCGCATATTTATACTAGGTAAGGATGAGTATGGTAGAATTTTAGATAAAGACTGTAGCCGAATTTACGTGGATATTGTGATAAAACATTTATAAAAAACTTATTATACTCAGAAGGGATTTAAACCTTGACCTCCCCATCGCTGCCTAAATAAATAAGACGAAACCTACGGCTCTATTCATGTGGCCACTGGTGTGGGAGTCTTATGACAATTTATAGAAAAATGTATCTTCCAAATATTAAACTTATTAATATCTTTAGAGGCACATCATATTAGAACTAGACACTCGACAAGAACTACAAAGGTGTATTTTTACTTAAAATTGTTTCTCACTCTTCCTTCACGCAAATGTGGATACACTTAATATAAATTCTACTCTTAATAGTTGCTAATAGTAGTTTAATTAGTTACATGATCCCTTGTGTTCGCGCACGTGAGTATTGACCTTGCAAATTACTCTGGTTAAATATTTCCTTTCTTTGTGAAAACAATAAAAAAAGTCAGTAAAAATGAGTTTGATGTCGGCACAACTTAACATTTACCCAACAAATCAGAGCCATTTACAGTAATAAACTTACGCGGTTAACTCGTTCCGAAGGTTTCCGCGTAGGTTACAAAACCGCGTATTTCGAAAGGTGCCTGAATACGATGTATTTTCGGCATATATGCTCGTTTCGAAGAATAACTAGGGTTTATACTTTATTTACAGTAAGTAGTCTACTAATGGGTTCACTAACAAGGAACCCTTACTTCAACTCTGACAAGACATCTTGTGAATGTGGGGAGTGCCAGGCCTCCACCGTGGTTCGGATTTCCACGTTAAACTGTAGGTCCTCCATTTCATCTCACAATCACCCTACCATTACACATTAGCGTAAGTGCGTATGACCCGAACGAGTAGTAAGACGCGGTGCTAGTAATAATAATAATAATAATAACTAACAAGGCACAATACTTGCGCTCAAGGTATAAACAAACAAAATGGCGATGGTTCCATGAACTGTTCATAAGGTAACTATGAACCCCGTAGACTATATATTGGAGTAGAGTCGCGATTATCAGAGGTTTACGGGACCGAGGTGGACTCAGATATATCAAAAACTTGGATAACACGGGACATAAGAAAAGTGAATCACAATTTTAAATTCAGGATTTCCCCCCCTCAGTTTTACTGTTTCCTATACACGAATCTGAAGTTTTCTGAAACCACCATTTATCCATCTCCTGTCTTTTTCTTCTCAAACTATCAACAATCACTTCAACAACCCGATTATAAATATAATTTTTACTTTTTCGCTATCTTACAGGTAAAGCAAGTATTGTGATCGTCAAAGAAATCGAACTCGATTTTGATGAATATTGACGTTTCATGACCCCCCGGATCCAAAAAAGTGGTTTTCGACTTTCCGTCTGTCTGTCTGTACCTCCAACTAGAGCCTAAACTGTTTTATCGATCGGGGTAAGACTTGGTAACTAGGGTTTTCATAGGTTGTCCCAAGGGGTTTTTGGAATTGGATATCTAACCCTAAAATTAAGGGTAGTTTACTGAAGAGCCAAAAGAGAAAAAGTCGATTTTGAATAAATTTAATTTTTAAACATTGATAAGTATTCCAAACAAAATGGCTTCTCTCAATATTTCGGCAAAATGACTAAGAACTTCGGTATGATGCGTAAATTATTTTTTATAATATCTGCTAAACTATTTGAGATATGAAATTACTTATCGTTACAAATATGTAGGTCTCTTTATAATACAAATATTTTATAATAAGACTATTTTTATAAAACAAATAACTTTCAAGCTATAAGTAAATATATATATTTTTTAACTTTTCGAACAAAAAAGGTAAAAGTATTGCGACCGCAAAAGAAAATCTAACCTGAAATGTAAATGGATGTCGACGTCTCAAGGCCCCCAAAACCTTAAAAAGTGGTATTTGCAATGACGTCTGTCTGTGTGTCTGTTTAAACTTAAAATTAAGAATAGTTTAAGAAAGAACAAAAAAAAATCGATTTTCTCAAAATAGACCAACGATTTAGATTAAAATTCGTATCTAGGTGTTGATTAAGATTATAAATAAACTGGCTATTTTTATTTTACCATGAAAATGAATTTTAGGTTACTTTACAAAAGCAGAAACTTCAGTATATCCCCAACTATTTGCGGTACTAAATAACTTATCATTGCAAAATTGTAGTATCATTAAAAATAAAAAAGTTTTTATATGAAATATATTTTTATAAATCCTACAGTTTCTCAGACACTCGCAAATATATTAATACAATTTTGTGAGCTTTAGTTGTAAAGAGATACTACTTAGTTTTAACGCAATAATTCTCCAATGCCATAGAGTAATTAAATATAAGTAAGTCTCTCCAAAATGTTTATGTTGTTTTTCCTTAGACCTCTTAGGAGAAATGTTTGTACAACAATAATAATATAATATTTAGCACCACGTCTTACTACCCGTTCGGTTTATACGCTTTAAGTACTAATTACTCTAATGGATTAGGAATTATGAAGGTTGAATTAGAGGAAGTGAACCCGCATTTGCGTGGAGGGAGAGTGGAAAACCATTAAGGAAAAACTACCCCCAGTTCCCCCGACCGAGATTCGAACCTCGATCTCCCTGTCCTCAGCAGTCGAGCTCAACACGTCAAGCGCGTTAGCCAACTACGCCACCGAGGCGGGTGTTTGTACAACAATGATATATATCCATTTTAGACTCAATAGTCAATATTTACATTTTTTACTGGTCAAAATTTATAAATGAGGAATTTAATAGCAATGCGATGGCATGAATTTATGCAACCCCTAATAAAATGTCGAAAATTTTAACAGGAAGTTGAAATTTTTATACAAAGTGTTGACCCTTGTGGACCCAACATTGATCTTTTTTTTATCAGTCCAAACATACAAATGAGGACATAAATTCTTTAAAAACAAAATTATAAAATTTAAAAGCAGGACTAGAAAAAAGTTTTTCATAAGTATAGTGCAATTTATGATTGGGTTTGCAAGTTTATATTATTTAGTTTCACATGTATTACGAGTTTTGAGTAAATATCTCCATTTTACAACCATAGAGCTAGAAAGTCCGTGCAGATTTCCGTACCATTTATTTTTTTCAAAGTTTATTCACGATCGATTAGTTTTAAAAAAAACCCAATTTTTTTTTGTCCATACTAACAACATTCTTTTATTTACAACTTAATGCAAAAAAAACTCACAACTTAAAAAAAAAATCCTGTCAAATCAATAAACTGTAGCTGTATCGCTCAGTGGCGGGCGACTAACTCTACAAGGTCGAGCGACGCACGGTAAATATTTACGGTGTCACAGTACTGTAGAGACGATTAAACACCCGATGATTCCCTCCGCTAATCACACCAGATGGCCTAGCCAGTTTAATGAGGATCATTTCCTAGACGATTCCCACTAATCATAACTTGTCTTACCATCTCGAATAATAATACATTTCGGATGATCGGGTCTCGGATAATTGAGACTCTACTATACGTTTAAATTGGTGCTTGAAATGTGGCATTTCTAATATAAAGCCGGTCTTATGACTACTGGATAAATATTGATATCGGGAGGTTAAAGTTAGCGACCAGATAAAGGTTAGCAGCCACTTAAATATTTTACGCGTTTTATGAACTGAATTTATTTGGCGTATAGCTAGCTATCTGTAGGATGAATGTATTTTTATGCGGAAAACTCAATGATGGTACTGGTTTTACTGGTGCGCGCATGCGTATAAACTCTATTTGCTATCGCTACAACCTGGCTAGTGGCTACAATGCTCAACATTTGTTTGATATTGGCGGCTAAACGAGTGCGAGGAAACAGATGGCGTCACGTGGGTGCAGAAGTTAAGTTGTCTTGCAAGTACTCATTTTGATGTCTGCCAAAATGTGATCAATAGTTTGGTACAACGTTTACAAAATTTCATTTTTGAACTTACATTTAAATAATTTGTTCTTATATAACTTTACCTCTACAAATAGCTTATCAGTTTTTATAAAAGTGTGAATTAAATGTTCTAACTTTATATATAGCTAGATCCTGTACCTGTGCCTACTAAAAACAGATTCTGATAGGCGAAACCTCATGAAAAACAACGCGTCACTATGACAACGATCATTTTAACTTTCAGATAAAAGTTATCAGGTTCTTAAACCTCCCGATGAAAATATGATGCGTAAATGCATTTTATCTGGCAGATAAAAGCTATCTGGCAGGCATGAGTCGCTCTTTTAAATTATCGACCAGTTAAAAATATTTATCGGCCAGATTAATATTTAGCCAGGAGTCATAAGACCGGCCCTTATTTAACGTACCACGACCGTGTATCTATGAATCCACGTAACTAATCCGTGTGAGTTGAGGACTTTATGTACCAATAAAAGTGTAATAAATATATAGGCCTATAGCTGTTTTATTTTGTTCGATATTAATAAATACAACTGTTTAGAAAATTTTAGCTGTATTGTCCTGGTAGTTTACATGATGTTATGTGCAACCCCCGCCTATCCCATCTCACCCCCAACCCCTCTCCCTCTGAGACATCTTACAAAATAATCCCATGTATAATCTTAGTTTCCGTGACCTGGAAGCTAATTGTTTCACAACCCACCCCTTCTCCCCTCTTTATTTTATACGAGTATATTTCTTGCTAGTATATCCTTCTATTCACAACTTATTTTTTATGGTGGTCCCATAAACTTACATAGGACGCGGCCTCTTTTTTTTAGGGAAAAAATCTGCATTTTACAACTGCAAGGAACTTGGGTTGCCCTTAGGGCTAAGAAAAGGAAGAAAAAAAGCTGCTTCCCCCCCAAAAAAAGGTATTAAGGTTTAATTCAGTAAACAAGTTGAGAGATTGCTCTTGTAATGCTGACCAATAGCGGCTTACCAGAACCAAACAATGTGTGTGTATGTGTGTGTGTGTGTGTGTGTGTGTGTGTGTNATGTATTCTCAAGATGCCCAAATCGCTGGTCATGTATTCTAAGTTGTCACACTCACAATGGACTGAACCACTGTTGATGGTTTGATAAGGGTTTAAATCCTGAGCTGGTTAACTGAAGCTATTTTTTAGAACTGGTTTTCCACTTTCGTTCCATTTAAATGCAGGTAGATTTCTTTTAATAAATCATACCTTCCTTATCCCTTCCCCATTAATTTAGCTATGCGGTTAGCCTGAGCGATCTATAAGATGAGGTACACTATATATGTGTGTGTGTGTGTGTGTGTGAGTGTGAGCGTGTGTAGACGCTATTATGCACAATCATCCACTTCGGTGGCCGAATGGTCTAATGCACTACTCTTGAAGTGGACCAGTCTGCCGATGGCGGGGTGATTGAGGTTCGAATCTTGATTGAGTGTACTGAGGGTGGTTTTCCCAAAATGTTTTTTTCACCCCTACACGCAAATTCGGGTGCACTTCCTATAAATATAGCCTTCCTAATCCCTAAAACCATTAACGCAATTAGTACATATGCGTATAATCTGAACAAGTAATAAGGCATGGTGATAAAAAATTATATATGACCAATCGTCCCCGATTTTTGGGGACAGTCTTAGAAATAAGAATGATGTCCCGGAATAATTTGTGAATGCAATTTGGTGGTGCTCGATTGGTTCAAAGGCGTCACTCTCGCAATAGACTAAGCCTGCTGATGACGGGGGGGATCGGGGTTTGAATCCTGGTAGGGTGTACTGAGGGTGGTATTTCCAATGTGGTTTCCCACTCTCCCATCCACGTATATGAATACACACTCTCTCTAAATTCAACCTACCTCATTATAACACATTAGCGTAATTAGTACATGAGCGTATAGCGGTTAGTAAGACGCGGTGTTGGAGATGATGTTTGCAGCGTTCCCCAGCGCAGAATGGCCGCGTTCCAACCACAAAAGAAAGAGCCGCCAGACACTGTCCCCGAGAAGCCTGTTAGCGCCTGGTGATCACCTCTTCTCTCTCGACAGCTTGTTAGTCCCAGGTGACAAATCGTTGTTTGATGACTTGCCCCATTGTTCTGTCTGGAGGAGTGAACTTACTAGTCGGTCTGTCCGCGCACATCTCTAGCCGGGTCTCCTTCCCATGTCTTGTCTAATGGACTCGTGATGGCCCCAAATTTGTCTTGTTAAGGCTGGCGCACACTATGGAGTATCGCATCTGATGGGGAAATATTACCCCACCATCAATCCTCCTCATTTTTATACTAATTACTATATAAATGTGTCTATACGATACGGACCCGCCTTGGTGGCGTCGTTAGCTAACGCACTAGTTTCGTGTTAAGCTAGACTGCCGAGGACGGAAAAACCAAGGTTCAAATCTCGCTCGGTTGAACAGTTTTTTTTTTCTAAACGGTTTTCCACTCTCCCTCCACACAAATGCGGGTTGACTTCCTCTATATTCAAGCTTCCCAATTCCTAGCCCATTAGTGTAATTAGAACTTTGTCTTACTACCCGTTCGGGTTATACACTTTATGTTTAGTTTGATCTATTATATTATTATTATTATTATTATTTACCACCACATCTTACTAACCGTTCAGGTTATACACTTAAGTACTAATTACGCTAAAGGGCTAGGAATTGGAAAGGTTGAATATAGAGTAAGTGAATCCACTTTTGCGTGGAGGGAGAGTGGAAAACCATTTAGTAAACACCGTCCCCAGTTCACCCAACCGAGATTCAAACTTTTATCTCCCCATCCTCAGCAGTCTAGCTGAACACGAAGCTTGTGCGTTAGCTAACTACGCCACCAAGGCGGGTGAAATTTCTTATACACACATATAGTAGGAATATCTACAGTTATCGAGTTCTTGAATATTTACAGTGGGCATGGTGAAATTTTAACAGAAACCTTTTAAATAGAATTGAAAATTAAGGCAAATATTTTTTTTTGTCGTAAAAACTACAAAAACATTTTAACTTTCCTCCCGTCCCCTACACCTTAATTTCACGTATTGTCTGTAAAAAAAATCTATAAAGCACAGAAGTCAAGTCAGAAGCAGAATCCAAGTTCTCCGAACACATTTCAAAACCGTCGACGGTACTACCAGAGGCTTGATCGTTCTAAAAGCTTCACGATTGCTTCAATGTTTCTGCATAACCTGTCAAAATGTTGAACAGGGTGGGCGCGGGGGACTCGGAGGAAGAGCACAATATGGGATGACGTGTTTTGGATGATGGCGGAAACTCCCGGTCCCACGTTTTAGAAGAGGAAGAAGAGACTCTGGACTAGAAGTTATGGGAGTTCAATTTGGTCGCTGTCAATTAACATCAGCCGCCTCAAGGTATACCACCTACGTCACATACTTTCTCTCTCTCTCTCTCTCTCTCTCTCGGCTTGTAAATACCACGCGTCGCCACCAGGGACAACGTTGCTGGTCCCTTTGGAAGCCGTGGAGCCCTTAATGGCTCGGTGACACAAGACAGGGTCAGAGAGAATCATGTCTCATGCGATGTAGTGGCTATCAGGGATCGTTTTGTTAACATTTATGACATAGGTGGGCGTCAAAATATTGATTAGGCTGAGGTGTTTCATTTAATTTTGTCCCACAGTGAACAATTCATGAATATTTGTCCTGAGCATCGCAAAATTTGAACATGAACTTTTTATATATATTTAAGAAAATTTCTGTGGTAAAATTTCATTAGTACAAAATATATTCCACAACTGTTGAAATTACTTTGTTTAGTTGATAAAACTAAACGAATCTACTGAAGGGGGAAAAAAATCCATGGCGTCAGTCCACAAACGAGCTATACCAACCGAGTAGTTGCTCAATGTTTGCGAGGAAAATGCCAGCATTTGCCAATAGAGGGTGTCATGTTGTCATCACAATGAACCCTTTGGTCATTAATAATAGTTTTCTAGGCCAAAGTTTTACCTGATTATTCAAGTAGCTCCTCATTTGTCCTCACGAGGCTGAATTGACCCCGTCACAGACCCATTGATTCATAGAAATATCTTAAGCACCGGGGATCGAACCCGGGAACTTTGAATCTGTAATCAGAAACTCTGACCACAGAGGTGGCCACTGAAGTAATTATTTTAGTCAAAGGATTTTGCTATACAAACTGACAAAAAAAAACTGACTTAGCCCGCGTTCCATTCTACCCCTCCTAAACGAAACAAAGGCTGCCTAAAATGACAGTCATCAATTATGTAAAGCTCATATTCTCCTCTGAAGCACTAAACTGTGTTCACACTTTTATCATATCCTCGTATCGTATCTTTAGCGCGTCGGGTTGTACGGCACCCTGTATCTTTTACGCGACCATGAAAGCGATAAGAGTATCAAATCGCTGCGTCCAGCTTCTAGTTAGTATTTCTCTGTCGCATCAAAGGAAGCCACGGGGAGAGGATACATGTCAGGACGTGCTCGGAACCAAACACTTGTCGCGGGTCAAGAACACACGAAAGATTGGAATAAATAGGTAGCATCAATTATAAGAGACGTAACGAAGATCGGATCTGCCGAGATTTGCTCTCAACCGTGTCCTTGTGTATTGTCACCCGCTCCAGCCCTGATGGGGAGACAGACACGAGGATATGACACAAATGTGGACCCGGCTTAGTGATCTTGCATAAGACTGCCAGCAGACATAAGTGGTTGTTCCACTAACACACACATTGGAGCGTCCGATAATAGGAAGCGTCGTTTGCAGTCGTCTTCAGGATTGAACCTGGTCACCTTACAGGAGTCATTTTCTACTACAGTGGCTCTAATTGGCCCACTCGTCTCTCATTTGTTTCACCCCGACGTTCTGGCAGGTGGACGCCGGGCGTCGGATCTTTCCGAGTCATCGTAGGTAAAGCTCTTGCACGGCTTTGGATGACTGGGAGATACTAACGTAAGGCTTGCGGATAAAAATTGGTAATATAAGTCACAAAAAATTATTATTTTTTTATTCCTATTGATTTGTTAAAGTAGGTTTAATTTTAGTTTATAGGGAAATATAGCTTGCTAATCAAATAAGTTTTGTTGGGGATGTAAGGAATACAATAAAAGGTCAGTCATTTTTGAAATTTTTAAATCAATTTTTTTTTCTTTAAAATAGATTAATTAATTTTGCTTCAGTATAAACATAGAGCTTAATTTACTACACATAATAATCTCAACAGTTCTTGAATACCTGTCGACGGTGTTTTAGAATTAGATCAAAACATTTTCCCTTAATCTAAAAAGTTTCTCATAAATTGATAATATACTTGACAGCTATTCTAGAACTGTTAGGATTACTATATGAAGGAAATTAAAATTATGTTTATACTAGTTAAATATTTGATTAATTTGTCAGAAAAAAATTATTTGTTATGAAAACTCCACTAAAACACTGATCTATCCTTGCGGCCCCTTCCATTCCACCTTAGAAAGAGCAACCTTGCAAGATGCAATCACTGATTCCATATACATAAAACAACTAATAGAAGTGAGCCGATGTTTCAGGGAAAGCGCAGCTGTACCGTGTTCTACCTTGTTTGCCCGGTGCTGGAGGAGCTCAGACTGTACCTGTGACCTTGATAGCGAGCTTGTGACTGCCGAGGGGGTCAGCGGTGTTGATTAACTCCTGTCAACCTGAGCTTAAGGTTCCCCCACAACGCCTACTCTTTTTTTTTTTCAACGTGTGTGATCACAACACGGCTACCTGACTTGACGTCTCTCCCGCCAGGAGCGCTGGGTGTAGTGGTCACAACAACGTTCACGACGCGTCTCACTTCCGGCTCCAAGAGGGGCAAGGGAGGGGAAGGGAAATATGTATTTTTCAAAGTAGACGTCGGACTTGTTTAGCTATTAGCGTCATCCCCCCCCCCTCCCTTTTGTGGTTGAGTGGTCTAGGGTAGGCATGGCTAACTTGCGACTCTGCTCCTGGTTTTGTGCGTCCAGTGGACATTGTATGAACCAACCACACAATACGGCACTTTTCTTCTTTTCGACTGAGCGTAGCGAGGTCCTATTTTAGATTGATCATTTGCATTTTATCTGTCTGGATCCTTATTCCGCGATACCGGTTAAATGCATGAACCAATTTTAACGAAATTTGATCGGTACATTCTTAAACCTAAATCAAACTAAGTACAAACTTTTTTTTTAAATCTGGTCATCCGTTTCAATATTGTGGCCTCTCAAAAGGTTTTTAGTTCAATAGTTCATTTCAAGTGATTAGAATTTAAAATTCCAAGCAATTGATCGTTTATATAGGGAGTATTTTAAATGTTGGAATATATTGCAAGACTAACGTCTTAAACCATGTGAACAAGGAATCTTACTTATTAATATAATTTACTATTTAATAAAGTATTAATTTATTATCTGTCTAACTTGATCGTCAATAAAAAATAAGAGCTTGAAACCAAAGAGCAATGCTATGACTGTAGTAACCATAAGAACATGAAGGAAGCGAGGTCCACTGTTCAAATAAATACTAGTTATAAACGTCGTAAAATTATAAAATTTGGGGATTTGCATAATTTAGCTAAATGTGATATGTGAGGTAGTTGAACAAATTTATTCTCTTATTTCGACATGGACTAGTTACCAAAAGTTGCTAAATTTCCGCAGCAAGTATGTGCGATGTTTTGCTGCACAAACTTATGAAAACATCCCTTTTTTCACATGAAAAAACCCGCCTCGGTGGCGTAGTTGGTTAACGCGCTTGTCGTGTTGAGGTGCTCGACTGCTGAGGACGGGGAGATCGAGGTTCGAACCTAGGTCGGGTGAGCTGGGGGTGGTTTTTCCTAAACTGTTTTCCACTCTCCCTCCACGCAAATGCGGGTTCACTCCCTCTAATTCAACCTTCCTAAGTCCTAAGCCATTACCGTAATTAGTACTTAAAGCGTATAACCCGAACGGGTAGTAAGACGCGGTGCTAAATATTATGTACATGAAAAAGAACCTAAATATTTATGGCTTATAGGTCACCAATTTGTAACCACTTATAAAAGTGACTTCGGCACCAAATTTAAAGCTTGACAGTCGCACCATGTCTGCAAATAAAAGGTTCTGTTTTTCTGGTTAAAAAAAGCAGGATGTGTCTTACTATTTTATATAAGAACCCTACTTTTTTCTTCATATGATTATGATAATAATAATAATAGTATAGCCTATACATAATTTGGAATTGGTTTCACTTAAGATTATTATTATTTAGCACCGCTTCTTACTACCCATTCGGGTTATACACTTTAAGTACTAATTACGCTAATGGATTAGAAATTAGGAAGGTTGAATTAGAGGAAGGGAACCCGCATTTGCGTGGAGGGAGAGTGGAAAACCATATAGGGAAAACCACCCCCGGTTCACCCGACCGAGGTTCGAACCTCGATCTCCCCGTCCTCAGCAATCGAGCTCAACATGACAAGCGCGTTAGCCAACTACGCCACCGAGGCGAGTGGTTTCACTTAAGAAAATTAGAATATTGATTTTTTTCTAAACGTTACCTCCTCAGTAGTTTTCACTTTTCAATTTGGCCCTAGAGTTAAACAAGTTTGACACAGGTGCTCTAATGCGTAGTTCTCATGTCAGAAAGGACTTCCGATAACGGGGTGGGGGAAGAGGGAGTTCGGAGTTCAAATTCCGGTCGAGTCTACCGAGGGTGATTTATACTAAATTGTCTATCCACACTTTCTCCAAGCAAACGCGGGAACATTTTTCACCTCATCGTATTACTCTTCCAATCTATGCGCGAACATTAATAACGAAGATAGAATATATGTGAGGCAGTTAGGATTATAGAGGTAATGCATTCGCATTTGCGTGGAGTGAGGATGAGAAACCATCTAGTAAAATCTCTCCTCACTACAACATACCGGGATTCGAGCACCGACCTCTCCTTCAGCGGAAATTCAATCTGAGTCGAGAGTGACGTGTCATACTACCAATGTCGGTATATTTATTCTATTTTCTACATTCATTTAGTCGGTGACCTGGCGGTCTAGGGGTAAGGTGTCGGACTTCTGTGCTGGCGGCCGGGGTTCAATCCTCGGTCCCGGCAAAGATTTATTTTGATTACCAAACCCTTCCTTCACCTCTGACAAGACATCTTGTGAATGTGTGGAATGCCAGGCCTCCACCGTGGTTCGGATCCCACGTTAAACTGTAGGTCCTCCATTTCATCTCACAATCACCCTACCATTACACATTAGTGTAAGTGCGTATAACCCGGACGGGTAGTAAGACGCGGTGCTAATAATAATAATAATACATTCATTTAAATTTTTTGGGAAGGTCTAGATTTACAGAAAGTCTATCCAAATTTGTGTAGAAGGAGGGATGAAAATCATCTAAGAAAAGCCACCTATAGTAAACCAAACTGGGATTCGAACCCCAATATCTCTGTAATCGGCAATACAGTATATTGCGAGAGTGACAACTTAGAGCATTGGACCAACAAAGTGGGTCTTATCCCCATTTTATTATTGTAATTATTAATGTACGCTCAAAATTGTATTGAGGTGCTGTGGAAATTAAGTTAAGAACTCTTCAATTTTAAAGCTGTATTATTAGTGTTAAGAGAGAGAAAGATCGATCTGATGTTTCGAAAAGGTGTGGA
>CABFOV010003153.1:0-27237 GCA_902141375.1 Timema poppense | reverse complement strand
GGGGGGGGGGGCAGCTCTCTCACTGTTGAAAATGAAAAGTGCACCCACCGACTCATGTCGTAATTAAAATTTTCGCCATCAGAGGACAAGACTGGCGGCGGGAGGAAAAGAAATAAAGAAGAAACGACTAAAGGAAGACAAAGATTTAAAGTGTTTTTTTCCGCTCAGCAAGGCGTGCAACACTCCAGACAAGTGTAACCGCTACGGATTCAAACGTCACAATGGTTGTTTTTTTTTGTTAATACAATTATTTACAAACGATGTTACCGCTGTTTAAAAGTAGGGTTTGACTCACTTCATGCTTTTGTCAAGTTTTACATCGGGAGCTTTGTAAGTTCTCCACAAGCTGTTACTTTACGAAAAGGCATACAATACTAGCGGCCCGCGAGCCGCATGTGGCCCGACCGATGATTCTGTACGGCCCGTCGACCTTTTGATGAACCTACGCACAATGCGGCCTGATTATTCTTTGTTATAAATGTTGTGGGAATATACATTTTGGGATTTTGACAAATTAATGGGAATTGATAACTATTTGGGGAAATCTAAAAAGTGGGTCACTGCATCAAATTTTTACTCTTCAGGCTTACCAATAAGAAGTCAAATTGCTAAAAACAGCTAAATCTGCGCACCAAATAAGTGCAATGTTTGGCAGCACACAAGTGTGCGAACCATTGTTTTATCTTTTGAAAAGGAACCAAAAAACAGAAATAAAGATTTGAAGGGTAGGCCTACAGGAGGTGAAGGGGCGAAAATAACACTTAAGATATATTTTCCATAAGCTAAAGTGTATTAGAAAGTTTTCATAAATATATACAGGTGTCCGCCATGACACTCCACTTTACTGAACTGTATTTGCTTGTAATGGTGGAGTGGGGTGTGTGTGTGTGTGTGTGTGTGTGTGTTCTCACCGCGACTTATTACATGTTCAGGTTACACACATCTATGATAATTATTATAATGGTGTATAGATTAGGAAGGAAGCATTTTGAGGTACTACACATTCATTTACATGGAAGAAGGGTGGACAACCATTTAGGAAAAACCATCCTTGGTAGACCCAACGAGGATTTGACCACTGATCTCCCCGTCTTGTTTAATAATTGTCCAACAGATGGAAGTACTAATTCAATTTGAGTTAAAATTAGACTTTCCTCATTTCCCCCCTGTACTCTTCATTTGTCAACTATGAGAGTTACTTTAAAACAAGATTTAAAGCTAGACAATCAAGCCATTGCTACAAATAAAATTAATATTTTAAGGGAAAATAAAGGGTAGGTAATTAACATAAATACTCAATTTTGTTTTAGTATTAATAAGGATTTTAGTGGGTTTTATTTACTTACGATGGCTACAATTTTCTTTTAAATACGGCCCCATTAGAATTTTCAATGTTTAATGTGGCCCTTGCGATTAATAGAGTTCGACATACCTGCATTACGGTAACAATGTTTTAACATTATTTTTTATAAATTGAGATATAACGGCATATAAGCTAGTTTGCATCGCGCTATGGGGCAGTCTCATAGTCAGACTTTGTACTCCTCAAGTGCGGTGCTATACTAAATACAAGACGACACCCACCTAGACCAGAATAGAATGTCCCAGTTTCATGGGCAGGTCTAGCACACATAAAGTGCGGCGTTATACTAAATACAAGACGACACCCACCTAGACCAGAATAGAATGTCCTAGTTTCATGGTCAGGTCTAGCACACATCAAGTGCGGCGTTATACTAAATACAAGACGACACCCACCTAGACCAGAATAGAATATCCCAGTTTCATGGCCAGGTCTAGCACACATCAAGTGCGGCGTTTATACTAAATACAAGACGACACCCACCTAGACCAGAATAGAATGTCCCAGTTTTATGGTCAGGTCTAGCACACCTCAAGTGCGACGTTATACTAAATACAAGACGACACCCACCTAGACCAGAATAGAATATCCCAGTTTCATGGGCAGGTCTAGCACACCTCAAGTGCGGCGTTATACTAAATACAAGACGACACCCACTTAGACCAGAATAGAATGTCCTAGTTTCATGGGCAGGTCTAGCACACCTCAAGTGCGGCGTTATACTAAATACAAGACGACACCCACCTAGACCAGAATAGAATGTCCTAGTTTCATGGGAAGGTCTAGCACACCTAAAGTGCGGCGTTATACTAAATACAAGACGACACCCACCTAGACTAGAATAGAATATCCCAGTTTCATGGGCAGGTCTAGCACACCTCAAGTGCGGCGTTATACTAAATACAAGACGACACCCACCTAGACCAGAATAGATGTCCCAGTTTCATGGCCAGGTCTAGCACACATGAAGTGTGGCGCTATACTAAATACAAGACGACACCCACTTAGACCAGAATAGAATGTCCTAGTTTCATGGGCAGGTCTAGCACACCTCAAGTGTGGCGCTATACTAAATACAAGACGACACCCACCTAGACCAGAATAGAATGTCCCAGTTTCATGGCCAGGTCTAGCACACATGAAGTGTGGCGTTATACTAAATACAAGACGACACCCACCTAGACCAGAATAGAATGTCCTAGTTTCATGGGCAGGTCTAGTACACCTCAAGTGTGGTGTTATACTAAATAAGGGACAAGTTTTATGCGCGAAACGTCCATTCTATTCGAGTTTAGGTAGGTGTCATTTTGTATTTGTTATCGAGGCGCACTAAGTCTTATTATGATGCACCAGAGTTTCTTATTAATCACTAGCTAACCACAAGTTCTTCGCTCGGGGTATGTTTCACAATATTTTAACCGGTTTGAACCAAATTGTTACAACTACTTTCGAAAAATATTGAATTTTCAAAAATAACTCTCCAGTACAGATACAGTCGATTTTAATAAGAGCCTTTTAGAGAAATAAATATCTATTTTTTTGTGGTCACATGCTAACATTTTATTACATTATTAAGTGTTATTTTATAAATCTTGTTTATATCAATTAAAAGTGACAACTGCAGCTCACACAACTTGACGTATGAATACGTGAAAGTGGATCTAGTATATTTTCTAGTTGCCAGATAATTTTCTTCCTGTTAAAATAGGACTGTTGAAAAATCTATGCGGGCCGTGGTTTGAGAGCCTCCGCTCTCAAATAATGTGGTTATTGTCACCAACCGGTTTGGTTCGGATGGGAACAATCCAGAGGAAGAATCGTGTAATCGAATGAAGCCGGTACGTACCAATCTAAGGCTGGGTTTATATTCATGCATACTATCCATAGCTAATACTAAATAGTGCATAGAATACACTGCATAGTTCACAAGAAATATACAAAAGTTTATAATGAACCGTAGTGAATAAGGTCTTATTTAAATCGATTGTATTTTATTCATAGAAAAATCTCTAACCGCTTTTCATATCTAGATAACAAAGGGGGCGTTCGAAAAACCAACTTCAATTAAAATGTATCTTTTGAAATTTGAATTCAAACTAATTTAAGTTTTGTCTCTACTATCAGATTAAACCAAATTTGATTTTTACTTGGTTCCGATTTTATTATTGTTATGAAAATTTTAATATATATATTTTTCAAAACTAGAGTGAAAAATTAAATAGTTCTCAATTATTTTCAATGATATGTACAAGAGTAACATAAAACAAGTGAATAACCAACATTTATGGCTACCACAAAGCATTTCAAACATGAACAAAGTAGTACTAGATTTAAGTGACAAAACGTAGCAAGATCCTGTTTTAACTTGTCCATTTGGCATTTCATCTCTGTATGATTACAAAATTATAACTGTTGAATGCGTGGACCAATTTTAACTAAATTTGGTGATAGATTTATATTTTATTTTAATGCAAATTTAAAATAGTCAAGACAACTAAAGATATAGATCTTGCTTGTGAGGATTTGAACAAGCTAGATGCCTTAAGACAAGCGCTTTATTGTATTCACACTCAAATGACGTGCTTTGTCACGTATTTAAGTAAAACAACAACAAATTGGTAAAAGTTTGGTTGGCAAGATATATATAGTTAATGCGTCTTTAAGATATGTTGTTGTGCAACTTAAAAAATAATTATATATACATATATATATTATATATAATTATTTTTTAAGTTGACACAACATATTTTAAAGACGCATTAGCAAAAATTATACATTTATATGATTATTTTTTAAGTTGCACAAGAAAATGTTTTGAAAAATACACTAAGAATTTTTGTTTGTTTGTGAGAGCGCTATGCTTTTATTTGTTGACAATTTACAGATTCTAGTAGGCAATGAAGTTTTAAAAAAATCCAAAAATATCATACGTATTCCTTTACTTCATTAAATATAATTAAAAATAGACCTCTGGTAAAAAAGTGTTTCAGACCAAACTTGCTTGTTTTCTTTTCTTTTTAGAATACAACTCTGCGATATAAAAAGAGTCCCATTTGAAATACAATAATTGACCTTGACCTTAAAGATGTCCACTAAATCAAAATCATTTTGTCATCCTTTCAAAAACAAGCAACCTTATCTGTAACTTTTTTTTCCATAAATACTTTTTTAAAGCTATTTAATTGTGAACTTAAAAAAACACCCTGTATATGGATAAAATATAGACGATTTTCACTTACATTGACGTGGAAGCCATTGTCGGTTGAATCGGACCACTGCAAACAATTTAAGTGTACAACTGTCCGATATTCGGTTATTTTTTGAAATCTATTACATTTTGGCGAGCACTTCAATAATGAGTACCGGTAGTCACTTTTAAAGCATGGTTGGGATAAAAAAAAACACACTATTTTCAACCATTATTAGACCACTAGCAAGTTTTTACTAAAACATTAGGAAACGACGCTCTTTGCTAGCACCAAGCCAGGTCCTCCTAGAGATTATAATAAATACGTTGATCTATTCCACTGTATCGAGGTTTAAGGTATTATTAGCCTGAACACTAAAGTTGAAGATACTTCATTGAAAATAATAATATATAATTTTATTGGCCGTATCATTTAAATGAATGTGTATAAACTGAACACGAAGTAAGACATGGTGCTGAAAAAAATTTAACCTATCTCGGTGATCGAATTGTCTAAGGAGTTACTATCGAAATAAATTGTACTGCCAGTGACGGGGAGATCTGGGTTCAAATACCGTCCAGGTGTATTGAGGGTTGTTTTCTCCTAAATTGTTTTCCACTCTCCCTCCAAGCAAATGCAAGTACACTTTTATATTCAACCTTCCTCATCCCTAACACATTATTTTAATTAATGCATACGCGTAAACACGAACGGGAAATATAATGACGCGGTGATAAACACAAAACACAACAAAAACCGAACAATCGAGGAAACAGTTCCGCACACGTTTAGTCCGGAAACTTCATTTATTGGTGCCATAGCAACACTTTCTTCACCGAACTTAAAACACCTGAGCCTGGGCTCGAACTGCCGCCACCCGGAACGGATGTTCTACTCTATCTATGACAGAAGTGAGAGTCAAACTCGGCCCGACCAGCACTGGAGTTCTAACTTGTCTGCTTGAGTCACGGTTTGTTTTGACCTGGCGGCGAAAGGGAGAGAGGTATAAAAAGCAGTTTTACCAATGAATCAATAATTCTATTGTTTACGCGTTTAATGCGTCATTTTTTATTAAATTAATTTCCCTAACGTTGGCATACGTCTTTACATTTATCACTATTATTTAGTATTTTAATGGTGAACTAGACTCAAAACAAAGACAAACACACACACAAAGAAAGTTACATACACATATACGACGAATATAACACAGAGACAAACACACCCAAATATCAACCCACACAAAAAGAGACAAACACACACAAATATAAACCCACTAGGAGACAAACACAAATAAATATAAACCCACAAAGAAACAAACACACATAAATATAAACCCACATAAAAAGAGACAAACACACACAAATATAAACCCACAAAGAGAGAAACACAAATAAATATAAACCCACAAAGAAACAAACACACACAAATATAAACCCACAAAGAGACAAACACAAATAAATATAAACCCACAAAGAGACAAACACACACAAATATAACCCACAGAGAGACAAACACACACAAATATAAACCCACAAAGAGACAAACACACTAAATATAAACCCACACAAAAAAGACAAACACGCACAAATATAAACCCACAAAGAGACAAAAACACACAAATATAAACCCACACAAAAAGAGACAAACACACACCAATATAAACCCACACAGAGACACACACACTCAAATATAAACCCACAAAGAGACAAACACGCACAAATATAAACCCACACAAAAAAAGACAAACACGCACAAATATAAACCCACAAAGAGACAAACACACTCAAATATAAATCCACACAAAAAGAGACAAACACACACAATTATAAACCCACACAGAGAGACACACACAAATATAAACCCACAAAGAGACAAAAACACATAAATATAACCCACAGAGAGACAAACACACACAAAGACAAATATTACTCACTTAGAAAAAACACACAGGCAAAAGCAAACACACAAAGGCAGACACACACGCACACAGAAACACACACTCACACACACAGGCACACGCTAACAAATGACTAATCTCAAGTAACCGCGCTATCAGACACTAAGTCAACATTTTAATGACAGACCCATCATGCAAATCACCCGGCAACTTGCACGCAATTATTCCCAAACCTCTGAAGTAAGTTCAGCTTGTAAGGTTGAACCAGCGGTTAAATGGGGCACCCATTCCCAAGTCCATCAAAACTCAACCATTTAAACAAACAAACAGACACCACACAGTTGGAAACTTCCAAACTGTTGGATTGGTCCTGCAATTTGAATATCCCCGGCATTGGGTTGAACTGAATTAGTACTATGAGGTAACGCTGAGGTGGCGTTGCAAAGTGAGTCGTTTGACGAACAGAAATTGATGTGCTCAGCACTTTATCGTGGCCATGTGCCGGGGAAGGAGCAGTGGTCCAATTGGGCGAGGCCAGCAGTGCGTAACACACTGGATAGATTTGGTGGAGCAACGATCTGAGCGTAGACGGTATTAGGTTTCACATCTTTAGGTAATTTATTTTCTTAAGCAATTATTTGTGTGCACAGCAACTTACTAGCCGTCCAAGAACCCGCTTCGGTGGACGAATGGTCTAAGATGTCACTCTCGTGTTGGACTAGCCTAATGACGTGGAGATCGGGATTCGAATCCCAGTCGACTCTACTGAGGGTGTTTATTTTCTAAATAGTTTTTCACTTTTATTTCCACGCAAATGCAGGTAGATTACCTCTAAAATGCTTCGTTACTCATTCCTACCCTATTATCTTAATTATAATAAAAGTGCATAATTTGAACAGGTAGTAAGATGTGGCGATAAAAAAAATCACAGGTCTATGCTATTAGTATGCTTACTAAGGATAGGTGACTCGAACCCTCGAAGTCTTGAATCCTTTCCTTTAGAATATTCGAGATTCAAGCATAAAATATCACATTCGAGATTTTTAATTCCCCCCCTTCATTATTATTATTATTATTATTATTATTACCATGTCTTACAACCCGTTTGGGTATACGCACTTACGCTAATGTGTAATGGTAGGGTGATTGTGAGATGAAATGGAGGACCTACAGTTTAACGTGGAATCCGTAGTTGTGATTAATACACGTCTTGTCAGAGGTGAAGGAAGGGTTTGGCACTCAGATAAATCTGTGCCGGGACCAAGGATTGAAATTTTTCCTTCAAAAGTTTGAATTTGTTTTACAGCTCTGATAATACTCATTGGGGGTTCAGCCCCAACATAAGAATTATAGGAAAAACTTGACAATCAGACCCCACATACCACTAATTTAATACCGAATTTTTTCTTATTTTTATAATTTTTGTTTACAAGATCCGGATTAAAACTCAGATTTGAAGATAAAATGAGGATTATGTTCCTTAAAATAGTGAATTTGACCATTTTCTAATATTCACACTGATTAGGTTGGGAGAATTGTGAAGGCACCATTTATAGGGAATTTACCAAATTTTAAGCGTGTAGGAATTTTAAAAAAACGCTTCAGAAAACAAGGTTGGGATTTGAACTTTGACTTCCCCGTCACTTTTAAGCCAGACAATACGAGTCTGACTTATTTTCCTACACGTTGTGAGTATTATTATAACAACAATATACAGCGATATATGTAAACCCGCCTCGGTGGCGTAGTTGGCTAACTCGCTAGCTTTGTGTCGAGCAAGGCTGCTGAGGACGGGGATATCGAAGTTCAAATCTCGGTCTAGTGAACTGAGGGTGGTTTTTCCCTAATGGTTTTCCACTCTCCCTCCATACAAATTCGGGTTCGCTTCCTCTAAAATTCAACCTTCCCAATTCCTAACCCATTAGCGTAATTAGTACTTAAGCGTATAACCCGAACGGATAGTAAGACGCGGTGCTAAATAAATAAAAAACATATAATACCCATTTTCCACCCCTTCCCTCCCCCAACTCAGTGGACCTATGATCGATAGGTCTAAGGCGTAGTTCACGTTTTAAGAGTAAATTGCTGGTGACTAGGAGATCGGTGTTTGAATCCCGGGTGGGTCTACTGAAGGATTTCTTAAAAGTTAATAACTCTTCCTTCACGCTTATGGAGATACATTTCTTTAAAAATTATAGCTTCCTAATTTCTACTCTACTAGAGTAATTAATGTATGTGCACACCAGTTCTAAAGGGTAATGAGAAGCAGTAAACAAAGAATATATATATATTAAAATTTCTCCATGTCCATTACATATATTCAAGAACTGTCGAGATAGTAATGTGTAGAAAATTATAATGAACTTATCTACTGAAGAAATATTTAATTTATTTAACCCACTTCAGTGGTCACATGGTCTAACACGCCACTCTTGTGGTTGACTAGACTGCTGATGACGGGGAGATCAAGGTTATAATCTGTTTGTTTTTTCTGAGGGTTGTTTTCCACTTAACCTCTACACAAATTCGAGTACATTTCTTCTAAATATAACCTCCCTTATTCTTAAAAACATTTGCATAGTTAGTAAATAAGCATATAACCCGAACGGGTAGTAAGAAATAGTGATGTAAAAAATATTTAATATATGGCGCTACTCCTGCAGTAGCCGATGATGGGGAGATTGAGGTTCGAATCCCGTTCGGGTGTACCGAGGGTGGTTTTTCCTAAACAGTTTTCCACTCTTCCTCCACGCCAATGTGGGTTCACTTTCTCTTTATTGAACCTTCCTCATCCTTAACACTCTAGAGTAAAAAGTATATAGGCGTTAAGCCCAAACGGCGTAGATCGGTTCATCGCATCCTTTTGTTAAGAAGGGTCGGTATTTTAAATCGACTCATCGCACATCAAGAGGTCGTGAGGAGGTCAAAAAACATAGATTCATCGCACCTGTCTCTTTGCCTGTTGATTAAGCTAGGTTAGGTTAGGTTAGGTTTTTCAATTAAATAAACATTAGTGTGCATCTGTAGGCCTTTGATGTGAACGTATAAATTGAAGTTACCAAACTAATTATTGAAAAAAATTTGTTTACTCAAAACTCAATAAATTTGTTTTACCTGGTTGGGTGCGATGAGTCTATACAAGTGTTAATTGCGATGAATTGATATGTGTGTGATGAAACGATTAATGCGATGAATCGATTGACACCCAACCCAAACGGATGGTAAGACACGGTGATTAAAAAAAAAATATATTTATTTTCTGCAAAAGTTCTTATGATATAAAAACTTGTAAATTATTTACCCTCCCCGCGTTCACTGCCCCTCCACCGTGAAGTTGTGCGCAGTCGCACCTACCTTAATATTATACATCGCGGCTATTCGTCTCAACAGGCAGGCGATGAATGACGGAAACATTTGTCTCAGAGTCACCTCCAGGGGAGACAACATGGGTATACTCCAGTTCAAACAAACTGGGACACGAAGCTGAGGGTTAGATATCAAGAGGGATAGGACGAACCTAAGAACAGTGCAGAAATTATTGTTATTTTATAGGTATTGGTAATATCTATTAAAAATGACAGCTGAAGCTCACATTTATAGCTATTACTAAAACATATATATTTTAGAGACTTTACTAACTATTTCCGAAAACGTTGCACTCACTTTACGGAATTGTCTCCCTACAGGTAGAAATTTGTTTAAACCACTAAAAAATATATGTATTAACCTTTTATGACGCCATGGCAAATAAAAATACAAGGCATAGTAATATATTCCCAATTTTATTCGGTGGATTTTAAGGGTGGAACGTCCAAACAAAATCCATTCATTACTAAACAATACTTAAAATACTCTTACATACACTGTCATACTTTTTTTTAGATCTTAAAATAATTTGTTGGTAACATGCAATCGTATACAACTCAAGCTAATTGATCTAATCAAGAAAATGTCCAATAGAATCGTCGTGTCAGGATGTAGATTAAATAGGTATGTGGAAGCATATGTATAACCAGTAAAAAAAAGGTAATTTTAAACAATTCTGTACAGGCGTGTAGTAGAATGAGAGTTCATACTCGTCAGTGTTCGAATTCAACAAGTAGGCAACGTCCTTAATGAGGTTTTTTAAGTTACTATTCTTAAATAAAATCTCAACTATTTATATATGCATGTGACTCTTCTAACTAAGTCTGATTTTTTGTAGGAAAATTAGTAAAGATTGTGAGAAAATTCGACTCGTGAATATTTTCTGAAATGAGGCTATACTTAAAAACTTGTCCGTCAACCCCTTACCCATATGTCACCCTCTATCAGACTTAAAAACTCTTTAAGGAATGAGACCCGCCTCAGTGGCGTAGTTGGCTAACGCGCTAGTCGTGTTGAGCTCGACTGCTGAGGACGGGGATATCGAGGTTCGAATATCGGTCGGGTGAACTGGTGGTGGTTTTTCCTAAATGGTCTTCTACTCTCCCTCCACGCAAATGCGGGTTCACTTCCACTAATTTAACCTTCTTAATTCCTAATCCATTAGAGTAATTAGTACTTAAAGCGTATAACCCGAACGGGTAATAAGACGCGGTGCTAAATAATGACAATGATTTAAGGAATGAGACTATCTTGACGTTGGCAGTCTAGGTGAACGTGAGGGGGGCAGGGGGGGTTTAAGGTGCGTCGTATCGCCGTGAGATGGGTCCAACTCACGCATCGGGTGCGTGTCCAGCGTGTGTGGGCGGATAGAGGCACGCGTCAATCCTCGTGGCTTGTGCCGAGTGCGAGAACACCGGCCTCGTGAGCCAAGGTTTGGGTCAAGGGGAATAACTCCTCCTTAATGTAGATTTACAGGTTCACCGGGAAGGGGTGGAGGGTAAGAGAAGAGCAGACACGTGGTCAGGTAACGAGCTCTAAGCAAATCACAAGGTTTCGGCCTCAATGGCGTTGTCAGCTTGGCGTGAATTAAAATAACTTCGGTTGTTATTTTTCTCTGTGGCATCTGCTTGGAGAGACCCAATAAAATTTCAAAACCAACCGACTCAAATCAGTGCATGTACACTTAAAAGTGATTAATAACTAGACCCGGGGTTCAATCCTCAGTCCCGGCACAGATTTATCTGATTACCAAACCCTTCCTTCACCTCTGACAAGACATCTTGTGAATGTGAGGAATGCCAGGCCTCCACCGTGGTTCGGATTCCACCTTAAACTATAGGTCCTCCATTTCATCTCACAATCACTCTACCACTACACATTAGCGTAAGTGCGTATAACCCGAACGGGTAGTAAGACGCGGTGCTAATAATAATAATAATAATAATAATAATAACTAGACAACTGCATCTAATGTTTTGAAAAGATTTGAAATAACTTGCTTAATTAAAAAAAAAATGTGTTTGTGGCTCTGTGTAGATTTGTTTCACTGCACAACACAATAATAATTATCAAACATCGTTCGGGATGATCCAAATAATCTGTGTGTACAGTAGAAAACTAAATGTATGGTGATAATCAGCTGTTTATTATTTGTTTTGAAAAGCATCACGTATCAACATACAGCATGTGAATTGCAGATTCTTCTTTCTATACCCAGCAGAAATATATGTTGACCCATGATGCAATGCAACGCATAGTAGAAAAAAGCTGATCATCAACATATCTTATTTTCTAGTGGACAGACACATATTTTAGATTAATGTCATGAATGCTATAAAATAATAGTTGAGTGTGGTGATACATGTATCATCACATTAGCTAGGCTATTTGCAAGAACGAGGCTGATTGGAAGAAAAGATGGAGATTGGGGCTGCGTAGAATTTGATATTCACTTTGTTGCAGCTCAACTCACCGTCCACTTCCCTCCACCTTCTGTTTCGCTCAGCTCGGTTCTTGCACACGGTCCAATACCTCGTTACACACGATTTATATGTCACTAGTATCCGCCTATTTACATAAAATGTGGGCAGAGATGATGGGAGCTGGAAATGAGGAGAGAATTACCCGCATTGGCGTGGCCAAGGCGTGTGAGAGCCATTGTGGAGAAAACGCCCTCAGTACGTCTAATTGAGCCCCGACCTCTCTGACACATTCAAACCAGAACCAGAAGAGGGTGACGCCCAAGCCCGCGAGCCCACCGATACGGGCTAGTGCACTATTGGACATATCTTTGTCGCCGTATCTCACTACCCGTTCGGGTTGTATTCA
This sequence comes from Timema poppense, assembly GCA_902141375.1. NCBI lineage: Eukaryota > Metazoa > Arthropoda > Insecta > Phasmatodea > Timematidae > Timema > Timema poppense. Next base: position 14,591 of record CABFOV010003153.1, on the reverse strand, counting down.
TAGGAATTAATTACGTTAATGTGTAGGTGATGAGAAACGTTGAATTTAGAGTAAGTATATTCACATTTGCGTGGAGGAAACGTAGGAAATATATTTATAAGAAAACACCCTCAATACACCAAATTGGGATTCGAACCCTGATTCCCTCGTTAACAGCAGTCCCATCTTATTGAGAGAATGACACCTTTGACCATTTGACCACCAAAGAGGGTTTACTGTGTGAATACAAAGTTTTAAAATGCTTTTAGCCAAATTTGGTGGTCGCATGCTCTAAGACGTCACTATCACAATAGATTGTACTGCTGGTGATAAGAGGATCAGGGCTCGAATCTTAGTCAAGTGGTTTGAAGGTGCCTTTAACTAAATTGTTTTCCCCCTTTTAATTGACGTAAATACGGGTACACTTCCTTTAAATTCAACCTTTCTCATCACTAGCACACACGTGTAGTTGGTACATATGCGTGTAAACCGGGCAGGTAGTAAGAAACACCAGCTGACCCTGAATAGAGCCGGTATGTTCCCATTTGACACATCTTGTCACACCCGTCACCTCATGAGCAATCCGCCTGATTTCATATGCAAGGTGAGCTACATGGAGAATGTTATATTGCTAGTCGGTACTGGTCACGTATGAGCAGGAGGGCGTTGAACACATGACCCCTTGCGCGAGGAATCACAACATTTCCATATCTCGAGCGTGGGCGAACCACTGAACCCCGTCCCCCCTCCCCCTTTACACGAGCACCCTTGAATTTATGACTGAGAGAAGAAGTTCGATGGATTATTGAGACCGGTTATTTTTTATTTATTTTTTAGAGTATTTGTAATCGTATACATTTGTCAAGTGGTTTACCAGATAATTTTGTTGTTGTTGCGTGGTCAAACAGATAAAAAAATAAATTGTTTTATATTTTGAGCTCGTGGCTAACAAATTGTTAAAAAGAGTCTCGCCCTTAAATACATTTTTAGTGCTATCTGCTACCGCCCACTTATCTTATTAAAAGGCGCTAGTGAATACAAGATTTATTTTACAAATATAATCTCGATATTAATTTATTACCAAGCAGGACCCGAATCGGTTATTTGCGAGGAAAAAATGTCTTATAGTTTGGTTTGCTGCTAACTAGGAGGTCAGAGTTCACATCTCTAGATGATGTACCTCATTTGAAGGGGGTATGTTTCCTAAATTGTTAGGGCCTTTATTTACACGCATATGCGCGTACATTTACTCTAAATTCTACCTTATTCACTCTTGTTCCACTAGTAAAAGTAAATGATGATAGCCCGGACGGGTAGTAAGATGCTTTATACACACACACACACACACACACACACACACACACACACACACACAAAGTCACAGAATTTAAACTAATATATTATTAAGTTACAAAATTAAAAGTAGGCCTTATATTAAATAAATTAATTATAATAATAATAATTATAATATTTAGCACCGCGTCTTACTACACGTTCGGGTTCTACGCTTTAAGTACTAATTACGCTAATGGATTAGGAATTGGGAAGGTTGAATTAGAGGAAGTGAACCCGCATTTGCGTGGAGGGAGAGTAGAAAACAGTTTAGGAAAAAACCACCCCCAGTTCACCTGACCGAGATTCGAACCTCGATCTCCCCATCCTCAGCAGCTGAGCTCAACACGACAAGCGTGTTAGCCAACTACGCCACCGAGGCGGGTAAATAAATTAATTAACTTTAGAAAGTGTTCCTACTTGCATCGGTGGATACGTTGACTACTATACGTCAATCTCCTCTAGTCTGGTTTGTCATTTACGTGTAGGTTGGGGTTCGAAACCCGGCCAGGTGTATCGAGGGTGGTCGTTGCTAGATGGTTTCCCCTCTACCTCTTTGAAACACACGAGTACAATTATTTATCCTCATCCCTTCTTTATTCTCCCGTACGGAGGAAAAAATACATTTAAAAATAAAAATTTCTTTATCAAATTGATTATTTTCGATTATTTTTGGGTATTTTTATGATTTACTTACTTTGAATTAAAAGTTAATTAATTCCTACCTTTTGCCTTTCTAAGCCGCACACTATTGTTTCCCTTGCACCATAGTCAAATGGACCTGCCTCGGTGGTAAAATGGTCTGAGCTATAAAGCATCCCTCTCGCAATAGACTGGACTTCCGATGTAGGGAGATCCGGGTTGGAACTCCGGTCGAGTGTATTGAGGCAGGTTTTTCCAACATGACCACTCTTCCCCCACGCAAATGCTGATACACTTCCTATACACGAAATCTTTCTCATCCCTAGCACATTAACGTAACTGATACATTTGTGTGCCAACCGGATGGGTAGTAAGACGCAGGGTTAAAAATAAATAATAATAATAAAAGCACATCCTATTTTTGTATGTCTATTTCTTGGACCGGAATCCTCTTCCAGAAAAATCGACGTCATTCCGGTAAAACGTCTTCCCCCTAAAAGAAAGGGGTCTGTTATTTATATTTCTCATTACTGGGCGCACAAGCTGTCTCCTTGGGCCAAAGAACAGGCTGGCAGGCGTCGTTTACTTTCTCGCTGTCACCAGAAACTCAAAATGAGACATCCGTACAAGTTTGGCATCTGGCTTCAAAAGATAAACTTATATTATTGTCTTTATGAGTCTTCGTCTCTTCTCGTGATGGGGGTGGGAGAAGAAAATGTCGTCAGAAACGGTGTCGAGATAGTCTTTTGTTTTCAACCCCCCCTTCCCCTGCACCCACAACCCCCTTCACGAACCAACCTACCATCAACCCCTTCCTATTCCTCGATACTTTTTGTCTCATTGTTTCTCATCTTCCTTTATTTTTTATTATTTTTGGAGTGTGTTTGTCCGTCTCCTTGCGTGTGAGATGGGGTATGGGTGAGGGTTAGAAAGGGGGGGGGAGGGTGTCACCACTTGTCGACGAAATGGTCTCACAGTTGCTGATGGTAGAAAGAAGTTAGGGGAGAGGGGGGGATTCCTTCTGTTGGTGACTTGAAGTGGGTTATAGGTTCAGGCGGTGACCGGAATGTCTCTAGGCGCAAGTTGACCGTCTAATGGGGCCTTCAGTCCACTAAAACAACGAGCAGTCCATCACATGGTCTGGATTCGATGGCGAGACTCGACGTAGATCACGCACTCTCAACAGTTGTGAGGGGTGGATTTCTTGGGAACCGTGAGGTTATTTTTTAAGGGTGCTACATGGGAGAGCACTGAGATGCGTTACAGGGGTTTGAAATCCCGGATTATTTATGTTGTTTGAGATTTTATCGTTTTCAACAAGCTGTAGGCTAAAATTATCAGCAGGTTTCTAACCAGTTAAAAAGTTTAAATTTTGAGTTTAAAATAAAAAATAAAAATCAACGACGATTAACGTGAAAATTTGTACTTCTGAGATTAAAGCAAAAGGTTAGAAACCTAGATTTAGCCTTACTTTATCAAATAAAATCATGTTTTGATAAGGTCAACAGAGCAGTTAAAAATAATGTTTTTTATAAGGTTTTACGTAAGTTATCACACATTAAAAAATAAACTTAGAATTCAAACTTTTTAACTAGTCTTTCAACAATATTTTGGTAGAACAATTTTAAAAGAATCAAACAACTTTATAAATAATTTGGGATCTCTAAACGTCTGCAAGGATTCTCAATGCTCTCCCATGTAGACCTTTAGAACATTTGATACAAAATAAAACTAAACTTGGAATAAGGGAGTGATTTACAACCATGGGTCGTGATCCAATTCGGTGTCGTGGCATATTTTGAGTGGGATCACAATGGTTGTTAATGTTACCTTAAAACAAAATTATTTGAAGTAGTTAAGTTGCACTTTAAGAAACCGATTGCTTATATGAGCATAAACAAATTTCTATGAGCGAGAGTGAAAGGGCCCTACCAATTTTACTGGGAAAGGTATTTTCATTATACCTTACAGGGTCCTATTACATGCCACAATTGACATGAGACCTGCTGCTTTAATTCCCCTCCGAAGAAAGTTGTGTTACGGATTTTTATTACTCAAGAAAAATCCGTTGACTCCACCTGGGTTTGAACCCATGATCGTCGGATCCTGAAGCGAGCATTTTACCCCAAGAGTACCAAGGTCAACTTGAGGCTATAGTTTTATGATCATCAAACTTTTTAAAGGGATTATATTAGTCATAGGAAAGTGTAAATTTCAAATGAAATGTTAACGGTTAAAATGATAAAAACTGTAAGCTTACTGTTTAGGTTCATTTTGGTTAGTCGACTGTGACAGTTTCCTACTGACCTAGTTTACTGTTTCAGTCACGTGTTCAGGCGAATTACAGAGACAGCATAACTTACAAACTTACATTTTAGTCAACCCGCCTCGGTGGCGTAGTTGGTTAACGCGCTTGTCGTGTTGAGCTCGACTGCTGAGGACGGGGAGATCGAGGTTCGAATCTTGGTCGGGTGAACTGGTTTTTTTTTCCTAAATGGTTTTCCACTCTCCCTCCACGCAAATGCGGGTTCACTTCCTCTAATTCAACCTTCCCAATTCCTAATCCATTAGAGTAATTAGTACTTAAAGCGTATAACCCGAACTGGTAGTAAGACGCGGTGCTAAATAATAATTAAAAAAAATACATTTTAGTCACATTCGTGTAGTCACAATAATATAGGCAATTTCAAGCACGTGGGCTTAAAGCCACGATCTTTTGATTTGTCGATGACGAGGTGAGGATTCAAATTCTGATATGAACGCTCATAGGTTAGTATTTAGTAAATTATATTATATTGGGTCTACTATACATGATGTGTATATATGTACGTATGCGTGTGTGAATCTTTTGTTTAGTCTTAAAAAAAAATTAAATTGAAATAATCCAAGATGGTAGACACGCGAACTAAATATCAAGATCGTCTAATTCGGTAATAGGGAGTTCGGAATTCGAATCTCGGCTGGGTGGTTATTCCTAAATTGTTTCCAACTCTACCTCCACGCAATTGTGAACAAATTTCAACTTTCTACAACCTTGCCACGACCTACGACTTTCCTACGACCTTGCCAATTACATAATATTAAATTTTTCAGCTTTATCCATGAAACTTAATAAGAGTCAACACATGTTTGTCGTTAATTACGTGTTCCATAAAACACTCTTACGCGTAGGAGCCTATATAAGAAAGGGGTTAAGAACGGGAAGGTCTCGTGTTGATGTAAAGGGTTTTATAGGGGTGTGATCGGGCTAGTGGGGGTGGAGGGGGTTAAGAGTTGGCTTCAGAGAAGTGAACGGTCGGTGAGTGGGAAGTTGCCATCAGAACAGAAGGAGAAATAAAGAAAGAAGAGAAAATAGGAGCAAAAGTTTCGTCATTCTAGAATGACACGAGTGGTCTTTATGGGAAAAAGGGGTGGGGTGGGTGTGGAGAACACTGCCCCCTAACCCCCTCTTTTTCACCATTCCTCTTAAAGACTTGTATTGACAAAAGTGCCGCCTTCACCCCCTAACACTCCATAGGGTGCTCCTTTGCTGCCACTATAGTGTGCCGGCCCCACAACCCCTCACACCCCTCGCCACCAACCTTCCTTAAAGAAATGATTGCAAGAATTGAGAGGTTTCAGTACGAAGAAAAAAATAATAATAATAGAAAGAACAATGCAAGAAAACGAGAAGGTCGGAAAAAATATATATAATAGAAGGTTAGAAAGTAGAAAATTGTCGCCCAAAAACTCATATAAAGACTAACAACTTCAAATAGAAACTTATGGACCGAGAAGAATACAAGTAAAAATATAATCCTTGAGTAGTTTTGTAGCTCACAGCATGTAATGATAAAAGCTGTATCGAGGGGTTTTGAAGGGAAGGGGGAGAGGTGTACCCGTTTTCAACTTTTCACCGTCATTTATTATCATAAAACCAAAAAAATGTGGCGCACAATTTTTGAGCTGAGCAAGTGCTGTGAATTGTTCGCGAATAATTTTGTTTTCAGTTTTTATACCAAATATCTAAAGTAAAAACTCGAATAATTCTTAAACTTTGTTTCAACTAAGGAAACGGACTCGGTTCGACATTCTTTTTAAGTTGTTTACTATTGTATTCATTATTTTATAATGTTTGTTTAGAAATAGACTATAAGGCGTATAAGTTATGGTGGTATAAATTGTAACATTTGTTTTGATTTTTGTTGAAGTTGGGATATTTAACTTGCACTTTTTTAAAAGCACCTGCTATATAGGCATACGACTTACATACTAACTTAAGCTAGCGTAATTTACATACACATATAAGTTACATTCATACACACACATACACATACAAACATAGGCATTATAAATACACATATATATGTATACATAATAAATTAGATATTCGTAATTCATATACAAAAATATATATATATATTTACACACATATGCATGCATACACTTACAGACAGATACACACACGTACACATATACATACACACATAAGTGCATGCATTCACTTAAACATATTACATACATACACCTATATATACATAAACACATACACATACATATATACACTTTACAGGACACATATACATGCATACAAATTTTTAGATACATTAATGTTTCTAGCCTATGATTGGGTCAGTTTTTATTCAAGCTATATATTTTCCACTCGGTAATTATATCGATAGAAGATCGGGCGCTTTAGGAACAGTCTCGCAAGAGCCCATCTTACCCCACAGGTAAAACCTAGCTTGCTATATATCTGTCTGTCATGAACATTGTGACGTTTGATGAGAAACTTTTTAAATAAAGGGAAAAGGTTCTAATGAATTCTGGTGATGATAATGACTCAATATTTAATAAATCTTGATATAACTATATGTAGAAACTTAAACTAAGCTTATCTACTGGAGCAATATATTATATATTTTGAACAAAAATGTGTTTTGTTATAAAAACTAAACTAGGATAATACGTACTCAAGCTCACCTGCTCAGTCAAAGAGGGACTAATGGTTTACAGATCCGTAGAATTATCTCACTCACAACCATCACTGTTTCCATCCTGTGGCCTGGGTCAGTTTTTTATTCAAGACATATATTTTCCACTACCGGCTTGCTAGGCTTCTCGTAGCTCCGTATGCCTTATATCTAACTTAAGATTAGGATAGGCACAACATCCAATCCCCGACCGTTTATTTATCAATGTAAAAAGGATAAACCCACATTTCATCAGTGATAAATATTTACCCGCCTCGGTGGCGTAGTTGGCTAACGCGATAGTCGTGTTGGGCTCGACTGCTGAGGACGGGGATATCGAGGTTCAAATCTCGGTCGGGTGAACTGGGGGTGGTTTTTCCTAAATGGCTTTCCACTCTCCCTCCACGCAAATGCGGGCTCACTTTCTCTAATTAGTCCTTCCGAATTCCTAATCCATTAGCGTAATTAGTACTTAAAGCGCATAACCCGAACGGGTAGTAAGACGCGGTGCTAAATAATAATAATAATAATAATAATAATAATAATAATGTTAATGATGAATATTTTGGCCATGCCAGGAATTGAACCCGGGACCCTTAGCTCAGTAGGCAGACACGCTACCGACTGAGTGAAAGTGTCGGATCCGTAATATTTTATGATGTTTTTTCTCGCCTAAAATTGCGCGTGAAAATATAATATGAAAAACAGCGAAAGAGGAATTATATACGATGAAGATAGGAAGAGAGAGGTAAAGAGTGAATAGACCTATGTTGGATCAAACAAGAAAAGATAAGGGGAAATAGGGGGCTGAGGGAGGGGGGTTCAGTTTCTAACGGAGACAGACCAGGGTCCAACATAATGTGCCTCGACTTATGCTACCGGTCCGTTTGTTACACACATTATGAGGTCCAGATGACGTCACGCACTTTCGCACATCACCGCCTCCCCCTCCTTTGCCCCTCCCCACCTTCCTTTTTCCTTTCATCCCCTTTGGCGTTTGTTAGTTTTATAACGGTAAGTGTTGAAGTAACGGCAATAAGATAGAAAGAGATACTGGAACTGGCGAACTAGATTGGTTTATGGTTTTTATAGTGTCGTTAAGATGTTTTAGATTATTCACGGTGTTATTGGGATTGACGAGAGAGCTTTACCGTTTTTAACCGGCCACAGTTTCCCCCATAAACCAGTTCGAGTTGAGTACTTTACGTTTGATCTAAATACACCGAGGGGCGGTTACTCGCAAATCGCTTGATTTTTTTTCACGTTGACATAGATTTCTAAGCTTTTGTAAACATGTCTTTGCAAATTATGACGCCGCTTCTGTGTCGGTAAAAAAGATTAAAATCCCTGGCAGTGTACATTTTTAAAGGAGCTTTTTAAGAACCCGCACAGGTGGACACGTAGACAAGAGTGTCGTACTCATTCTAGTCTGTTTTTTTTCTGTTACTAGGACGTCGGGGTTAAAGTCCTGGCTCACACATAGTGTGAGTGTTTTTTTTATTAATGATTTGACTCACTCTTCTACCACGCAAATGTAGTTACATTTTATTTTAATTCTACATTTATCATCTTTACCTCACTAGTATAAATATATGGATAACCTAGACGGGTAGTAGCAGGGAGAGGAACACCAAGAAGAATTTTAAAATAAAATGTTCTCGAGAATATTTAGAGAAGAATTTCTTAGAACGTAGAGATAGTAAAACTATTTTTTATAGGCTTGCAATATAGGCACACATTAGTCATATAAGATGGATTTTTTAAAAAAGAATCCTAAATTAAAGATTATAAAATAAAATACGTTATAGTTTTAGCTGTTTATTTTATTATGCTCCTAAGAAAACCTTCATTAAAGGGTAATTTATCATTATAATTTTATCACGAACATACATGTTTGACAGCTAGAAAAGTTACCAGATCTACTTTCACGTATTCATACATCAAGTCATGTGATCTGCAGTTATCATATTTGATAGATATTATCAATATATATAAAAAATAACAATACAAATTTAGTAAAATGCCGCAAAAAAGTGTGTTTTTAAAAGGTGCTCAAAAGGCATATTCATTGAAAAATCAAGGCCTAGTTTGGTGAAAGTGCTTCCAATAATTACACAAGCAATAATAATTGTACTAAAATGTTCCAAACTCTACTCAATTTAATCAAGAACCTCAATCCCCTCCCTCACTGTTCTAATAATAACAAGACCGATATCTATCTATATGTCTCCCAATCCTGTGACTCTATATATTATATAAAGTTTTCGAGAACTGACTGCGTCTCGAGAGAAGTTTTCCGTCCGTTTCTCGGTTCGAGTCAGCAGCCATCGCTCACTCGTTATTGCTTCGTATGGACCCTCGAGATGGATTGTAATATCCTTGCTGACAGAAATATAGNGGGGGAGAATGGGGGGACAGAAAGGGGGGCGGCGTAGAAAGACCAGAGACGCCCCCCACCCCCTCTTCCCAATCTCCTGCTCTTACCTCTCCTCACCCAATTCTTGTGCAAAACCCCTTTTGCCAAAATTTATCCCCTTCAAAAAAAAATCGGGACTAACTCCTTTCCTTCTTTTCTTTTTTTTTAAGGGGGGATGGAAGGTATCGGGGTGAGGGGAAGAAGGGAGGACGTGGTATCGTAATGGCCACATATCTCTATCAAAGTTGGATGAGTCATAAATCGGTGCAAGCAGTTTTTTCTCTCTAGAACACATTTCCTCATTTTTTTTTTCTTTTTGCTCTCTTTTTTTCGCCCTTGTGTGGGTTCAGGATTAAGACTGAAACTGGTGTAATATTTTATAAGGACTAATGTTTCCTGCAAAACAGACTGATGTATGCTTACTCTTGGCTTGTTGACTAGATTACACTTTGACAGAAATGTAACGCAAAATCTTGGAATCTTTAGAGAAAAGGACTGAAAATATATTTTATAGCTAATACCAAAAATCTATATTAACTACAATATTATTCCAAAATAAAGTACCAATACAAAATAGTTTTTTATCACCACATCCTACTACTCTAATAATTACTCTTATGCTTTGGGAACGAGCAAGATAAATAATTTAATGTACTCGTATTTGTGTGAAAGGAGAGTGGAAATATATTTAGGGTAAACCACCCTCAGTACACCCAACCGGGATTCTAACCCTGATCTCCCCGTTATTGAAAGTCGAGTTTATTGCGAGAGTGATTTCTTACAGTTTCATTTATGTCACCAGTTTCTCTTTGTTTAGACGTGGTGCATATAACCCGAACGGGTAGTAAGACGCGGTGATAACAATAATGTATATACGTGGACTTAGGCTAGTCGCGCGCTGACAATTTTATATTTTGGTAAATTCTAGCACAGTTAAAAATCACCAAAACTACATCAAATTAGAACATCCAGCATCCGTCTGTCCACATTTTGATAGTTTCTCGCTGTACAATCCTGAACTAACTACGGCCAAAACCATCATGGTAATTAATAAATTAAAATAAATTAAATATGAGACAAAATATTACCTTATCCACAAACTGAGTGCACAAACAAAAGTAATCCATTAACAACGTAATATTTGCTTTAGCACGTTAATAAAATAAGATAAACGAACTAATAGACATTGTTACAGAGATACATTCGAATAAAGAGCATTGCAGCTCACCAAGGAACACATATAAATAGTATCCTCTGTTACAGAAACATATTGAATAGTAATCATTATGGTTTTTGAAATGGCATTACGGTTTACCGAGCTATGTCGCCTGAATTTGTTTATTTTTATTGTTATGTCGCTGCTAGATATACACTAATTTATCCTTTGATTCCTAACTTTTTTTTTATCGTAGCGCTAATGGATCCAGTATAGATAAACTTTATTTTTTGTATCCGTTTATTTTTAGTTGTTTTTTCCCGTTTACCCAAACAAAATTTAAATTTTCTACCATATCTAGAATGTTCTTTTACTAGCCCCCTATTTTTAAATTTCAAACATTTCAGCTTTTATGGTGATTGTAGTGTGGTTCGTTTACCAACTTGAAAAATTAAAATTTTCTTCCATGTTAAAAAGAAGATTTTATAATAATTATGGAAATAGTTTAAACTACTACCCCCCCCCATTCACCCCTAACTTTTTTATTTCTCACTTTACCACTTTGAAATTTTAAGATTGGTTTTATTGTATGTAGAAAGACTCGTATGGACAGAGTAACTTAAGTAACGAATGGGGGCTGAAGGGGTGCGGTTTGAAAAGTAATCCAATGTGTCAATGTGAAAGAAGAGTGTTAAGTTGTTTTGGGCCTATTGAGAGAATGGATGTGGATCGATTGACGGAGCAAATATATGAAGGTATAGTGTGTGGATCAATAGGAAGAGGTAACCCATGTGCGACGTGGCTATATTTGTAAAATGTAGACGAATGTGTGAAAAAGAGAAACTTTAAGAGTTTTAAGAATAAAAGAGCATGAATGACTTGGTGTATGGATGTTGTTAAAGCGAAGGGAGCATGTAAGGATAGGGAAGTGTGGAGAAAGTTACTGAGGATGGGTTAAGTACAAAGTTTTTTTTAGCTATATGCAAGTATTTTTGCCTTCCCGTAAGGAAACTGCATTATTAAGTATGTATGTGATGTATACATAAAGTCTTTGTATGAATATATGTATTTGTGTATGTAATATATATATAGTGTATATTATTTATGTATGTGTGTAATGTATGTTATTTATGTACTGTATGTAATGTATTATATGTAATGTATATATGTATGTAGACCTATGTATTTATGTATGTATATATGTTGTAATGATACTGTTTTGAACCTTTCTCATATATTCAAAAAAGTCATGGATGAAGTGTATTTTTCTTTAAAATACTCTATGTAAAATTTCCTTTTATTACTTCATCCATGGAGAATCACGCGTTTTCAGAAGTAATTTCAATATATTGCGCTTTAAACTTTTTTATTTAAAAGATCAACTCCGTTGTATTAGAAAAATCATGGGACATGCTGGCTAACCTCTACCCAATAGGAAGCCAGCCTTCACAACATCAGGTTACCAGGAGTTTTTCTATTAGTTAGTTTTGACACTGGTGACAAGGGGTCCAAGAAGCAAGGAGTAGGTAATATATAAGCCGCTTGTGCGCATATCATCATACAGTAACATAAATCTACACAGCACACAGTACTCAGAACACGGAACATGTACTACCACAGAAAAACAATCCGAAATTAACAAAAACTGTATCATTTATTATCATATCTTCAGTACCTAAGTTGTAATCATTTAAATAAATCATGTGCAACATCAAAAGTCTTCATAATTTCATAATAATAAGTATCACATATAATCAGATCACATAACCATGTGATAAGTGCGTGGTAGGGCATGCACGCGTCGTCATGATGATCATCATCATCATCATCATCATCATAAAACCCGGTATTGTCCACATTCGCATCATCAACAAAAATCGGGAAACCACTATAAATATTCCCAATCGTGGGCCCGTATCAATATAATTGATCCCCAATAGCGGATTATATATCGTAATAAAATCCGGTATCATCATAATTGGTGCCCAAACGCGGGGCAATATCTAAATAAATTCAAAATCATTATAATATATATATATATGTTTGTATGTATGTATGTATGTATGTATGTATGTATATATGTGTTTATGTGTGTATCGTGTGTGTATGTATGTATGTATGTATGTATGTACACGTTTATATATATGTATGGTTTATTTACGTGATTGCCAAATTTCAATTATATACCCCAATGAAAAATGTGGTTCTATATTAGTTTAATTAATTTCGAGATCTTCCATATCCCGGGTCTCAATTTTGAATTTCGATATGTTCAGACGTGATTCGGCTCTCCGGGAAAGTCTATTGACTTACATGTCGAGCCTTTATTAATTTAAATCATATCCCAACAAGTGTTTATATTTGTTTTGGGGATCTTTAGAGAACCAACCCACCCCACCCCTCTTGCTTCCATTCATTCACCATTTAAAATTTTCAATGTTATATGGTTATTTGGATTGTACCTTCATAAAGCATTTCAGTTTTCGACCACACAGAAAAGTAATTATTTCTACCAGTTTTGGAAATTTAAATTTTCCCTCCCACCACCACCACCCCTCAATTCAAACAAGTCTTACTTAGAAATTTCTAAATTTAAAATGAGGATGGTTATCTAAATTATTCTTTCTATCTGCTTGCCAAATCTAAACTTATACTGCAGCTTAAGTATTTTTTTCTTTTTTACAACCTCCTAACCCTTATTTACCAAAGTCCTAATTAAAACTGTAACATTTTCAGCCCTTATTTTTTTATTTGGATCGGTATTTTTACCTGACTGACAAATTTCAGTTTTCTCCAACAGTGGGAAGTAGTTTTTTACTATCAGTTTTTGAAATTGTGAACACCCCAAACTCCTTTTTCTTTAATTCACTGTTAGAAATTTAAAATTTTAAAATTTATTAGATTATCTGGAGCTGTATTTCTATTTGGCTGACAAATTTTAATTTTCTATTTCATCAAAAAAGTTTTTTTTTATAATTACAGAAACCCCATTTCCCAAGTTCCATTTTATTTGGGATGATCCCACTACCTTCCGGCCAAGCAACATTTCAAGTTTCCAGGCCAAGGTGTTGGGGAAAATGCTATAATGAGGGATTCAGTGAGTCCCACACCTTTCTTCCTCTATCCACAACCTTAAGGGATTAAATTTGAAAAATATTCAAAAAGTCTCATCAAATTCTAGAAAGGAACCTTTATTTTAAATTTCAAGGCCTTATGTAAACTGGTTCAAAAGATCCATCAGTGATTTTTTTTTAAAACCTTTAATCCTCCTTTTTCACCCCTTATAGGCCCAATTTCGCAAATTCTTGTCTTACCTCGTGTCTAGGGCCTAAAAGGAAACTTCACGCAAAGTTTCAAGCTTTCTGACCCAGGGGTTGGGTAAATACGGAGATGAGTGGTTGGGTGTTGCCTTTACTTTAATACAGACTGTACCAGGTTTAGTTATCCGGATGAAATACATTGATTAGTAGTACGCGTACATCTACCCAGCTCTTTCTTGCAACAACTTAAACAGTAAGACATGCTTTATACTGGGTGAAACACAACTTTTGCAAGTATTTATACAACGGACACATTTGAGTCTACACTGATGGACCATTCGACCACCTAATCCGGTATTAATGTATGCGCATAGCACGTATTAATGTATGCGTATAGCACGGACGCTTACTAAGACGCGGTCATAAATAAAACAAAAAACACGCAGTTGTTAAAGAAAAAACAATCGACTTTAGGATCGCAAGCTGGCCAGTGAAACTCACCAGTGATGTTTCACAATGGAAAGCGGATCTAGGAAGGAAAAGGGGAGTTTTGTATCCTATGTGACGTCATGAATCACCAGCCACCATGCTGGCAGTTTAGCTCTTTTGCCCGTTGTGATGGCCATTTCGTGCAGCTGAGGAGTTGAGTTATGTCTACGAAATATTATCCAACTGCCATTAGCCAGAAATTTAAACAATGTTTTTGTTTTTTTCCCGGAATGGAAATATAAAAATAATATTAAGAAAGAAAAACACCGTAAAGCTATTTTAGAATGCCAAAATAAAGTCATGAATGATGTGAACCGTGCTAGCTTAAAATCACCGAATATGTAATCTTATATAGACACCACATC
>CABFOV010003152.1:43501-70385 GCA_902141375.1 Timema poppense | reverse complement strand
TGTGTAATGGTAGGGTGATTGTGAGATGAAATGAAGGACCTACAGTTTAACGTGGGATCCGAACCACGGTGGAGGCCTGGCTGGAGTAATTGATTTTCTCGAAGAAGCACCCATTTCCTACCTCTTTGTTCAGTTCTTGTTATTTTTTCAGTTAAATAATTAATTACAGACTTTGTCATTACTAAAATTAATGTAACTATTCAATTGATTTCTGTGGTTTTTGGTTGGGTGTGAACTGCTTTTCTAGTGTCGTGGCTATGGCCTCCGCTTTCTCCGAGCTTCTGTAGACCACGCCATTTTCCCCATGAATGGCTGGTACTGCTCTTTTTTTTTTATCACCCCTTAGTTGTTTTGTTTTGTTAGTGTCAGTGACTACCTCTGTGACATAAGTATTCCATTTGTCTAACCTGATTCTTTTGACTTTTCTTCTAACCTGGATTTTTAATATATTGTAGGCTGCTCTGTGTTGGGGGTTCTGAAGCTCTGCCAGTCCCGCCTGGCTTCCCTATTTTGAGCTATGAGGAAATCTAGTTGTGGGTTATTCTTCCGGAGGTCGTGTGGGATTGACTCCCTCACTGTGCTCTGTTTGTAGGCTTGTTGAACTGTCGACGTGAACAAGTGAAGCGTTGCTTCAGCTTCTTCCGTGTCTTGAATGAGGTGTACCTCCGGAAGTGTGTCTTCCAGTGTTGTTCTGAAAGTGTCCCAATTACATGTTATTTGGTTGTTTGTGAGCCCTTGTATCACAATATCTGCGGTAATCCTTACCTTGCAGAATATGGGGTTGTGGTCTGAATCTAACTCGTGCAGTACCGTGAGGTCTTCTGGTGTGATTCCTATATCTGTTAGAATTACATCTATTATGTCTGTTTGCTCTAGATAGTTTGAAGGGTAAAAATGTTGGTTCATTTGGTGGGATCACTAGGTAGTCGTTGTATGCATGTTTGATCAGTGTGCGGCCGTTCGCAGTCGTTGTTCTATTGTTCCAGTTTGTGTGATTTTGAGTTCAGGTCTCCTGCAAGTACAATTTTTCCTGTCTGCGTAAGTTTGCCCAAGTCTTGTATTTTTAATGTTGCCTGCGGCGGTTTGTATATCGCCGCGAAAAGAATAATCCCACTTTTGGTGTTAACCTTAACTGCTGTAGCCTCTAGTGTTATCAAGTCTTTCAAATGGTGTTGATAATGTGGGAGGTTTCTTTTAATGAAGGCAGCTGTCCCCCCTCCTGTTCTATTTACTCTAACTGACCTGTAAATTTTGTAGCCGTAAAAATAAATATTTTTGGTTGGGTTTAGGTGAGTTTCATTTATAAGAGCTATGTCTATGGCATAAGTGTTGAGTAGATCTTCTAATTATTTTGCTTGCCGGAGTATTCCATTCACGTTCCACACAAAAACGCGCAGTATGTTCTTTGTCAATGTCGTCCTTTAGTCCTTCATTCCGTGGTGAAATATTCAGTCGGACCTTCTATGACTATCATTAATTTGTCTGAAGTGTCTTTCGCCGCCTTAGCTGTGTAAGGTATGGTTTGAAGTGGTTGATTAATTTAATTATGTTCAATTCTTTGAAAGAAATTAAACAACTCCTTGATGTCGGAGGCTGTGGAGATTTGTTCTTGGGTGGATTGTTGTGGGGGCCTTGTTGACCGTCGCACTGCCTAGCTGTATTGCCGGTGGATGCGACCTCAGATCGGGGCATTTCGGCCATTGTCTCGGGTCTTTGGTCAAGTGACGGGAAGTCCCTACCAGTGATTTGTGTGGGCGCGGGAGGTGGGGGGGTCCGTCTCTGCTGTGTAAGGGTTTCCTGTTTTGCACTGTGTTTTGATAGTTTTTCGTCAAGAAGTTGTCTGTACACGGGGCGTTTGCTGTAGTTGGGCTAGTGATCTCCTCTACAGTTAACAAATCATGCCGAGGTGATGTTGTACCGTGGCTACAGACTGACCCGGCACCAACAACAGTTTTCTACTTACCCTATTCACCAGAAAAGCCGAGGTCCCGTACAACAACAATCACGCCACGGAACGACCGTGTTGTACGCACTGCATAAAACTTTGAATGGGAAGTCAGCCGATTACTCATCTCTTCTCCAAAATAAGACAATCCGTTCGAAGCGCGCATGCGCGAGAGTGCAATTATAAGTGGATATCAGTGGCTCGGGCGTACAAGGTTACCCCCACCCACGTGGTTATGTGAGTCTCAACTGCGCTGTGGAAGAGTGGGACCTTGTGATTGGATATTGGTGACGACTCGATGATGTAATTCTTTCCTGACTAGTTTCCCCCACTGGGCAGAATCAAATATAAGCCTGTGGCCCGCAATGAATGTCACTCTTTGATGCTGATTAGGTATAAGGAATACTTGGGCGCTCTGTAGGCCCCTAGGATCGTCTTAAACGTAAGCTATTGTTATGGATGGAAATTAATCTTTGACCATGAACATTGTATATTTCAGGTCATGGTTCAAATAATGGAGGAGTTTAGGAAATTCATAAGTAAATAAGGGAAATTAATCTTTGACCATGAACATTGTATATTTCAGATAATGGTTTAAATCCTGGAGGAGTTTAGGAAATTTATTGTAAATGAGGGAAATTACACTTTGACCATGAACATTGTATATTTCAGGTCATGGTTCAAATCATGGCGAAGTTTAGGAAAATTATTGTAAAAGAGGGAGATTAGACTTTGACCATGATCTTTCTATATTCAGGTCAGGGTTGGAATCATTGTCATAAGGAGTCAGTCTATCTGAAGTTATTAAGTGTTTGTTGATTAAGTGGGAGACACCAAGTCTTTGTAACTGTTAGATGACTTTAATTCTTGTAGGTTTGTTTACTATCTCATGGGAAATGTTAAGTATTAGGTTATTTATATTGTTTACAGTCAGATGACTTTAATTTTATATGTTATGTCTACTATCTTCGAAACCTATTAAAAGTTAGTTTGATGGAAATGTTAACTTACAGTTTTGAGAGCATTATATTAACATAGGGAGGTATATTACTCGTACCCCTTTAAGTTTTTAATAGGGATGATTTCCCAGTTAATGTCAAATAATGATATCCTGTTTTGCATCTTTAATTATGAGGAGTTTTACTTTGTTATTCATACCCGAGTATTGATATCTATCAAAGTTGGATAAACCATATTGTACAAATTATTCGATGCTGATAATCATCCAAATAAACGAGCCCTCGGGCTGTATTTGTTACCTTCGCTTGTTCTTGTCTGAACCCAGATTACCTCATGGTTATGTCCCTTAGACTTAGCCATAATATCTCTGGTAAGACAAGGGTGTTGTTGGGCTTGCTGAAAATAGATACAATAGGTCCCCTGTGATTACCCCCTTTTTTTATGTTGTAATTTAACAACTCGCTATCTGTGGTGACTGGTTGGACTTAGACAATTCGGCTAAGGTACTGTCCCCACAGAGGGCACGGTTGAATGTTTTCTTATTTTTGGCAGTCTTTGGTATCGTGCGCTGACAGGAATTTGACATATCTTGGATGTGTTTTGGTAGTTGTTTCATGGGTGGCAGAATCTCTGGCATTTGTGGCATTGCGTGATTTTGTTGAGGGGAGGGGTTGTGGTATGTGTCACTCTAAACAAACTCCGGCTACAAGATATGGCTTTTTAGCCGGTGACGCTTTACGGCTCTCTATAACTAGTTGGCACCGTTAGGATTAGCACTATAAAGAAACCACCGCCACATCTGTCTCGAATTTTGTTGTGTCTTAGGGTCTTCCGGCTTTAATTGGTGTTTGCCTACTGCTCTTTCGTATTCGCCGTCGTTGTCTGGTCGATCGTTCTGGTGGTCGGTCTCGATGAGCAAGGAGAAAACACGCCTTTCCTTCTCGAAGTCTCGCCGCCCATCCATATCCAGTAATACATTTCTCCAAAAGATGTGTGTTGTTTTAAATACCGGTGCTCAATTGAGCAACCTAATTTCTCAAATTTTAAATTATGTGGCAAATTTCACTCATTCGATACACCTGTAAATACATTGAAAAATATGTTGCCCGTGCCAGTATTCAGTAACATATAAGCGTATATAGGTGGTATTCAACCTGGGCTATATGAAATTTAAAATAACATTTTTCATTTAACGCTAATTATCTAATCATTATTTTGGAATGATTTTATTTATTTATTCTGGCTGTATATGAGGTACAATGTAAGTTCTTATGAAACTTGAATTTTGCATAAACAACTTTGGGGCACAAAGTTGAAGATAAATAATATCTGGGGGAATGCAAACAAAAAAACTTGAATACCACTGCTATAGCTAATATATTAAACTATAATTATAATTTGTATGTATTTTAAAACATGATTACAAATTTAATGTATTTATTTGTTCAATAATAATTTAACTATCTATCTATTTAAAATTTTGTGTCATTTATTTTCATATATAGAACCATTAGTTTTAGTAGTGTACTTTTATTTTGTTACGTTTGTTTTAAATTGTGTTACTGCTCGTCTGTATAGAGCTTCACGCTACTTATTTTCCTCGTCATTCGGATTTCAAATTCAAAGATAATTAAATTGAACCTATTTGTGCATATTTGGATAATGTCAACAGCAAAGGTAAATACAAAAACAATTAATTAGATGGGATCAAACAAAAACTCTGACTGGCTAGTTGTAAAAGTGTTGCTAAAATGTATTAACGTTTTACGAGTCTTGGGGCCCACGCACGTAATGGGTGTTAAAGAGGTAAATAAAGTCCAGTGACTGGCTCAAATAATGTTATTGATGAGGAATGAAGCCCCTCCGAGATACCGAAAGGAGTACAATTAAAACCTTAGGAAAATTAAGACTGTATAGAGCAGAAACAAAATATGTAGTTGTAAGAGACTCGTAGATTCTTTAGTAAACTGACAATACGGTTTGTATGATTGCTGTGGATTGTTCTCATTCGACAATAAAAAACAATGAGAATTAAAGTAATCGAGTTACCTTTGGGACATATTAAACTTAATGTGATCTCCAAACCACTCATACTTCCCATAAATTAAATACAAACCCCACCGACATTTGAACTTGTGTGCTTCAAAGGAGTTCACTAAGTGTCTGACGCACACTCCTCCATGATCTTGTCCAGGGCTGAGTTCAACCCCATCAATGTCTATGATGTTGTTTTCAGATAGAGTTTGCGGTGGAGATGTCTTGCGGAAAGTGCGAGGAAAAGGTGAGGGGCTGTTTATCTGCCCTGGAAGGTGTGAAGGTGTCCCAAGTGTCCTTGGAGAAACAGAGTGTGGTGGTAGAAACCAACCAACCGTCGACCATCGTGCTGGACTGCATACGGGCCACAGGGCTACGGGCCGTCATGAAGGGATATGGAGGTGACGTGAGGATTGACACAGTAAATGAAAACACACCTTCATTGAATAGGCCTATACACCTGATTGGAATAGGCATTGTTGGAGGTCCTATGTCGAGCAGACATTGTATTCATAGTTTCGTACACAGACAATAACGTCGGTAGCCTTGTGTAATTGGACAAAATTGAATTAAATCCCCCTAACAATGGACATATCTGTTTTAACTTTGATTCACACCTTGTGTGATTATATGTCTTAATATGAGCCATACATTTTCATTTTTGACAGAAAGTTGTATAACCTCTACTGGCTTGCTAGGCCTAGCATAGTTTCACAAAAAACGTCATCAGCCATTACTTTTCAGGGTTTCTGTCAAGCCTTCGCATCTACCGTAGTGGTCACGGGGGGCATATAGTCCTCACTGTACTCATCCCCCACCCCCTGAAATTTCACTATTTCATGGGGTTGCACTTTTGTCAAAGTGAAGAATGGCCTTGAGCACGGGGACAAATCCTGGGTAGCTCAGCGGAAGCATAGGTATCGACTCGGTAAGTCAAAAATCCTAGGTTTGATTCCTGTGTTCAAGTGGCATTTTCCAACAAAAAGTGAAACCTGGACACGGGGAATCGAGTCCAGGGTCTTTTATGTGAGGCGCCAATGATCACTGAGTCATCTCAGGATTCGTAGTGTGCTCAAGAGTAATTCCGACTATTCGTGATCAGGAAAATGACTTCTGATTGCGGTGTTTCAGTGGCAGGCCCACAGGTGGCAGCGGTGGCTATGCTGGGAGGAGAGACAGGTTGCGGCCCGGGACCAGTAATGGGCGTTGTGAGGTTCCTGCAGACGGAACAGGACCGTTGTCTCATAGACGGAACTATAGACGGTCTAGAGCCGGGTCATCACGGGCTCCACATTCATGAACTGGGAGACCTCTCCGGGGGATGCGACACGTAGGTGTACCCTGTTGGCCCTCGGTAGGCCCGAGGCACTAGTGACATGAGTGTTAGGTGCCTCTAAATAATAGAAAGGATCCCGAGGAGAATGATGGAGTTGAAGTATGTAGAGAAAAGACGGAGGAACAGATGAGAGGAGACGAATGCAAGAACATAACAAAGAAAGTTAGAGGAATTTTACTTGACTGACCTGGCACAGGCTGGAAACGGTCGATGTTGATGGTGATGAAAGAGACATTTCTCTCACACAATCGACCATCAAACGTTTCTATCTTGTGTACTATTTGTACATTTCAGCAACTGAGCTTGTGTTAGATATACAGAGCAAAGGAACAAACTGGCACACAATCATCTATCTTTCCGTTTCTAACAACATTTTATTTATCTCTAATCCGACACCTTGGCTCGGTTGGTAGTGTGTCTTTCTACTGAGCAAAGGGTCCTGGATTTGATTTCTGGCGTGACTGAAAAATGTATCATTGTTTAAATGTGGTTTTCCCCTTTCACAGTGACAAATTAATGGCCTGGGTAGCTGTAGAAGGGGGTTGGGTGGTGTGAATATTCTAGATTTGGGTTAGGTCTAGTTTATAGGTCGTGTGCTGATATAATCAGTCGGTTCAGAAACTGCACGTTAAATATCTCCCAAATAAATAATATATATATATATATCTGTGCATGTGTTGTTCTGAAATGTGTTTATAAGTGTGAATCCTGCTCTTTGTTACAGCATCGGGCCACATCTCAACCTGCGGGGCACAAGACATGGTGGCCCTCATGAGGACGAGGACAATAGAGTGAGTAGACGGAGCTTTTGTGTTTGTCTAGCTTCAAGACTAGGATAGTAGGATTGGGATTATATTAAGAACATACCTAACTAGATTATTTCATTTGTACGTCTTAACACAGTTACTCAAGTTCATCCACATTGAGTGCCACTCTGTCACACGATACATCACACCACACGTTACTCTGTCACATCACATGTCATTGTCACACTACACATATCTTTCTGTCACAGTACACATCAGTCTGTTACAGCACACATCACTTGGTTACAGCACACATCACAGGTACACCACAAATCACTGTCACAGCACACATCACACCACACATCACACACACGTCACTCTGTTACAGCACACATCACCGTCACACCACACATATCACTGTCACAGCACACGTCACTTTGTTACAGCACACGGGAGACCTGGGTAACATCAAGGCAGATGTAAATGGCCGAGCTGTGTTTAGATTTGAGGACAAGCTGGTGAAGGTTGGAGACATCATAGGACGCTCCGTGGCTGTGAACCAAGGCCCCGATGACCCGGCTAGCCGCGAGGGAGATGAGCAGAGGTGAGCTCTCAACTAACACGTCACCAAATGATTTTATAATAATGAAAAATAAACTAATTAGTGCAAATTTAATCAAGAAAACTCACTTTTGGGGAATAGTAAAAAGTATGGGAAGAATTCATTGCACAAAGGTGACATCTTCTTTCTTTAGTAGAAATAATAACACACACACTTTCAAACACAAATTTTAAGACAATTTGAATAATATTTTAAAAGTAACATTTAAACTTTTCAGGGGATTCGGCAATAACGTTAGTTTTTATACGAGAGGCACTCATTACCTATTGTCCAGTGGCGGCAGTGTAAAGTGTGAACCGTGTTCTTTTCGCTTTAAAAGCCATATCGTGTTTGTTCCTTTTCATGTTTTTTCGATCCATCTTTCCTGTACCTTCATCCAAATACTTATTTGTACATTTACTTCTGATATAAATAACTTAACACTGTACCTAAATAAAACCAAATGGCAGATTCCCACAAAATTGAAGCCTTCCTGTCGAGTTGGGTTGTGATGATTCTATCACTTGGAAAGCCGGCGTGTTTTGTCTTTCTAAATTATTGTGTTTGGCGGAAGTTATCTCTTTTCCTGATTTGAGTGAAAATCCGTTTGCTTTCCAGAATCGCATGCGGAATCATCGCACGCTCGGCGGGTATGTTCGAGAACTCCAAGCGCATCTGTGCGTGTGACGGTGTGGAGCTGTGGGACGAGAAGGACAGACCCCTTACAGGGCCCTCGCGGAGAAACACCGGCCATCTCTGAAGGAAGTCGCCTCCGTTAACCACAAAGTTCGAGATTGTCTTGAGTTGACTCCGTCATATAAACCACTGGCTGTGATTGTACAAAGGACAGTTGAAACCTGCGATTTCGGACCACATTCCATGCACTTTATATAATTGTTTGAATATTGTTTTTTCTTGATATGGTGAAGGGGGTTTCATTAGAAACACAAGTTGATATATTGATACAGTGATTACATTTATATTGTGATTCAAATGCTCTGTTGATTTACTATCAATGGTAATATGCGCGCTTTTATATTGTTATTAATATTATATTTAGCACCACGTCGTACTACCCGTTCGGGTTATACGCACTTACGCTAATGTGTAATGGTAGGGTGATTGTGAGATGAAATGGNAATGTGTAATGGTAGGGTGATTGTGAGATGAAATGGAGGACCTACAGTTTAACGTGGAATCCGAACCACGGTGGAGGCCTGGCATTCCCCACATTCACAAGATGTCTTGTCAGAGGTGAAGGAAGGGTTTGGTAATCAGATAAATCTTTGCCGGGACCGAGGATTGAACCCCGGCCGCCAGCGCAGAAGTCTGACACCTTACCCCTAGACCACCAGGTCACCTGCGATTTTATAGTTATTGTAAAGAGATGAGCTGAGCTGTTCTACAACAAAGGTGCCAGCCTGTTCACTTAGCAGTTTACTCGCTACTTGACCAAATATGAAAGCCAACATCGATCAAATCCCTTGACTGCGCTTACCACACCTGCGGTCAAATTCTATTCCAACATTCAATGTGTTATGTGCAACCGAACACTTATATTCAAAACAACCAATTATTTGAAAGTAAAACCCGCCTCGGTGGCGTAGTTGGCTAACGTGCTTGTCGTGTTGAGCTCGACTGCTGAGGATGGGGAGATCGAGGTTCGAATCTCGGTCGGGTGAACTGGGGGTGGTTTTTCCTAAATGGTTTTCCACTCTCCCTCCACGCAAATGCGGGTTCACTTCCTCTAATTAAACCTTCTCAATTCCTAATCCATTAGAGTAATTAGTACTTAAAGCGTATAACCTGAACGGGTAGTAAGATGCGGTGCTAAATAATAATAATAACAATATTATTGAAAGTATAAAATAGCTAAACAAGAGATTTGATTTAATTTTGTCTGTAATGGTTATCAATAAGAGAAAAATGGTATCGTCTTGCGGTGTCTAAGAAGAAGAGTTGGATAGAAACATGTAAAGGGCAACGAACAATATATGGCTTTTACAATGAAAATAACACATTTCACACTTTACACCGCTTCCACTGGGACAAACGTCGTGGTTTCCTCTTTTATAAAGTTGCGCTGTGCGTTCCACACTCCCTCCTGATGGGTTCTGATAGAATGAAACTTAGGTCGGGGTGTTGGACGGTAACATTCAAGTTTCTTCAAGAGGCTGCCATTACCTCTTGGTCCAGTGGCAGCAGTGTAAAGTGTGAACTGTGTTCTTCTTTTCATTGTAAAAACCACATTGATTTAGTTCCCTTTTATATATTTTCTATCCACCTTACCTATACCTTCTTCCAAAAAAAAAAGAGAAGAAAATTACTTCTGTGCATATTACCTTCCTTTAAGAGAACCATCTATTTTATTAAAGAAATTACTTATGAATATCAGATTGTATTATATTTGGAACGTTTTAATCTCTTACTCCTCAAATTAAAAGTAAAGGATAAAAAGATAAGATACACTTAGCACCAGAATTGAGGCTAGTACATCAACATTAATAAACTTGGCAACCAGAAGAACTTTTTACGCTGAATACAAGAAAAGAACTTCCAAATACATCATCATCACTTGTTTCCAGACTGTTGCCGGGTCAGTTTTGTAAAATCCCTCCATCTTCTTCTATTCTCCTACCACTCTTTCTCCTTTAATTACTTCCGTTCTTCTCCTCTCAATTGAACACTTTCTGTTATCTGCTCCTCCCATCTCTCTCTTGGCCTCCCATGAAGTATTTTTCCTACATACTTCCAACATTTTCTTCGGCATCATTTTTTCCATCCTCATTATATGCCCATACCATCTCAGTCTTGCTTCCTCTACTATCTCATGTACTCCCTGAACCCCAACTCTTCCTCGGATAACTTCATTCCTAATCTTGTTTCTCCTCATGACAGCTAACATTCTCCTCACAAACTTTCAACTACAAGTGTAACAAAATACTGGTGACACTTTCAAGAGGTTTGATATGCAAACAATCGAGAAAAGCAACCACCGCCTGTTGAAGAATCCGATTGTTTATCGACATTTCTGTCCAGCCTGGAGCACAAATATGTGTTCCCACATTCACTAGAACAGGAGTCACCAAACTGTCGATCATGAGCTCCTGTTAGCTCGGGAAGGAATTATTTTGTGTCACAAGAATTTACATCATAATGACCTAGTCCAAAGTCAGTTGGCAACATTGCACACACACTTACATCAGCTGACGCAAGTGGCATTTTTCATCTTCGTCCTACATTTTGGGGTTATGATTGATGTGCGGTTGTTTGTTCGTATTTTTGATGTGTGAGTAAGTTTGTTTTAATTCAGTTATAATGAATGTAAATAAAAAACCAAAAAGTATCATTTTCATTTGGAACGGGAAGAAGAGTAAAGCTTCTTCACATATGTTAAGAGAAAGTGTGTTTGTTTATTGTAAGAGGCAAGCATAACTTAAGGCAAGAAACGTAACATTGAACAATATTTCAAAACAACTCAATTCAGGGACGGACAAAGATTTTACTCCAAATATTGCTTTAAGGAAAGGAAAATTGAGGCGGTTACAAAATCAGTTAAGTGGATAGCAGTAAAAAAAAAGTACAAATAAATCTTTCATTCTCGCACGTTACCGTTCATCTCAGAGCATCGGTTTGACAAAATTAACTGCGAAGATGGTGAGATGATAAAAACGGAATCCTCCCCATTTTGTTCAGAGACTGCTCTAGAATGTATGATAGGGTTGGTTTTTGTTTTGTGAAAGGGTATCATTATATGAACAATCCTCTTTGCTTGTCTCTCAACTCTACAAGAGCTTCCTGTTCTTACACGACCTCAACATTTACAAAGTGTACAAATTGTATGTAATGTGTTTTGATGTTCATATTAAATGTTTTATATTTGTATTAACTTTTCCTTGCTCTTACGACCAAACCTGGGTGTCTAGAAACCTGAAAAACAGGGAAAAGTCAGGGAATTTTAACATATTCACTAAAATAATAGGCTTAGGATATTTTCATTTACAATGACCAACTGTCAAAAAAACTTTTTTTTTTCCCGTTAATACTCACTGCGAATTTCTTTTAGTACACTTGTTCATGTTGAGTATACTAATCTCAATTCTCTAAGTCAACATTGGGATTTTCATCTCAACTTTCTACCCCTCTATTGCGTGTCTTTAGCCAAAGTTGAGTCATTAGTTCATTAGCTCGTGTAAGGCAATCTTTTAATGTATAAATACAATCTAACTGGAATCTAAATTAAATCACAAGACCCAACAGCCCATTGCTTTAGGCTGACATCATTCCATAGTGGGTTACAATTTCAAAATGTGCGCGTGTCTAAAAGTACCACTAAGTTGTGATTTTAATACAATAATGTTTACATATAGTGACTGGAAAAGTTGTAGATTGGCTCTGAAAAACGTGTAAGAGTCAGAATTTTAAAATATAGTTTGGCTGGACACCCTGTGTAGGTTAATACATTTATTCAATACAATCTGAACAGGACCAAGTTATGGGAAAGCAATAAAACTTAAAGGAAAATGGTGCGCTTGACTGTCTAGGTAAGATAAATGAAGTCCTGTGTTTATTTTGGAGTGTATCCTAACAATCATTGTAACATGAAGCATTATTTTTTTCATTACATTTTCATCAATACAAATTTGGTTGTTCACTTGATATTTGAATTAGAGATATTTTTGTTGCCACCTTGGGTGATTGCATCAGAATCTCTTGGCAGTTCAATAGCTAGGAAACATATTCTGTTATCATCACTGTTATTTGTAATCAAAGGGAAGTTGTATTACCCCTTGGGTTTATAAAATTGTACTTCAATTATCGATGTAAACAATCGGTATTAAGTTAATCCCCTTAGAGATGTAGGTGGGATTTTTCAAAGAAACTAACATAATAAGATTAAAATATGTATTAAATAAAGTACAAAACACACAAATCGACACACAGTATTAAACAGTTTTTTTTAAATTTCAAGTAGCCTGCTTGGAATGTTTTGGGTGTTAGATTATCACACTTTCTATTAAGCATAGTCCACACTGCTAACAAATGCTTGCACACAAATGCACTTATGTCCGCGAGAGCTGCATACAAATGTCCTGGGTAATTGTACGTGGGCCACGATGTCCACACTGAAAAAGTATTGTGAGGTGAAATGTTTCTTGTGAGATGTAAAGCCTTCATTTTAAAACTTTAAACAAGATTCTAACTCGACAATTAAGAGTCTTTGAAAGTTAGTCATATCTTTTTGAGTCTATGGCTATATTGGCGGGGGGAAGGGGGGGATGGAAACATCAGCCAGAAGGAAATTGATACTTCTTTTTTATCTGAATGTTAATGTGAAGTGTTACTCAGTCGCCTTTAGATAAACTTATTATTAGATGAGGAGGGTGGTGTGCTTCGTCGATGAACACGCTTCTTCCCGTCATGGCCGTCCACACTGCTGTGTATGCGAGCGAATGTTGGTGTGTTTTCCATCCTGACTGGCAGACATTTATTTCTGTATGGAGGCAGATGCCTTACTTAAGCGGTCTTTAAATAGATTTTATACATCTGCCCGCAGGTTTGTGGGCAAATGTATGTCACTGTGGACTAGGCTTAAGATTTTCTCACTATTTCTACGGTCGTGTTTACAATCAATTAACTAGACAGGTGGCTAAAGGGAGGAGAAAGGAGAGATGGTGGGGAGAACGAACACGTTGGAGAGGCTTATGTTCCAAACAGACCCGGCCTGTGGTTGGAAACTGTTTATGATTATGATTATCATGAATAACTTAAAAAAACATTATTTGTATGACATCCTACTTTGTGTCTTTTTAAATATTTGTTAAGTTCCCAAGATTTTATTTTGGAAGTAGGCCTAAATATTGGGTAGCTATAATATGTCATTCTTTTATTGGACCGTTGTAACAACTTTATTTGGGTTATTTTAGCCAAAGTTAAAAGCCCCATCCTCTCATCCTTATGGTCCTTTTAAGTCCTTAGCAATGTAAATTACGTAGCCGTGCCGACCAATGAGAAAATTGGGAACAAAATCCAATTAAACTCTCGAGAAATTTTTTTTCTAGAACTAGGCGCAAGCATACAATATCAGAGCTGAAAAATTATTAAATCAAGTATTGATAAAACGTTCAGAATAGGCTGCCTTTGGAAGGTAGGTTAAGTGCAGACACAATTATAAACTTAGTTGGTGTAATTGCTATGATAAAGCTATTAGTACTTTCATTTTGATATGCGCACTCTTTGCTGTGATTTGTTGTCCTTAGCAGTCTGTATCGACTAGTTCTTAGAAATTCTACGTAGCGGTAATGACTCTAGACAGTGCATTCTGTTAGTTCGGGGTCACTTTCAATCTATGTTTTGACAGTCTTAATTAAATTAAACCAAAAAAACTCAGTTTAACATAAAAACATAGGTACTAACAGATGTGGTAATCTCATATGGACTTCAAGCCAATCAAGGTATCGACCAAACCAACAGTTTACAAAAAGACTTGTATAATGTTATGTGCCAAGTGGTTAGGATTCATTTGTAAGTACCAGTCTTGTAAAAAAACATCAGACACGTGACGGAGAATAGGAGTTGAAGAGATTGGAATGTTAACTGGATGTAGCATAGAATCGCTTCCAGTCGAAACACGTAAGTTTGCCAAAGCAGGAAGTACAACACTCCAAGAGCAGAGGGAATCAGGAGGATTATCGACAGCAGTAGGCAGACGCTGTTACCTGTCAGGTTTCCCTTCCGACCCAAGAAGATGCGACTAGACTCGGTAAGGCAGACGAATATCAGAAGTACAATTTCAGACACATAATTGCTTGTCGGGATAGGAAAGTTGGCCATTTTGAACATAGCCATCCCTAATTCGCACAATATGAACATTCCAAAATAGAATGAATTCAGGTATAAAAGAATTTCGTAGGTCAACGAAGAATCAACCATTGTTTACAGATGGTTGTTTGTATCGTATTTAATTGCAATATTTTAACCTATCTTTTTACAAAACCATATTAAAAAGGTTTATTTATATTTTCAAACCGGCTTTGCACTACCAACTGTTGAAGCAGTAATTTAATTTATTTATATGAATTTAAAATTGCCCTTGAAAACTTTAAAAAAAACTAAAAAAATTATTTAGATAGCACATTCCAATATCTCAATAAAATATAATATGAAGTTAAGTATATCGAAAATATTCAATAATGTTGAGAAACAAAATATTTTTTAAAAGGAAGTGTGTATAGTATAATATAGCATTGTTATTTAGATATTTCATCTTTAATAAATGAGTTTTTTCAATAAATATGGCAATGACGTTATTGAAGGAAAATTTATTTCAATTTTAGTTAATTTTGGTTTTCTTGATTGTTGATAGGTCATCAATCTTACTATCGAGTCTAAAGGAGAGTCAGGTAAAGGGAGTTTCCTTCCCATTCACATCTCTAGCAGCGTTCACTGGGGCGAGTGCTAATACCGTGGCCTTTGACGGCATCCTTCCTTGACTCAAAGAACTCCTGCGCATGAATCTTCACTCACATAGTCGTATATATAGTTAGGGTTCTTCTACCTCTTATGCGTTGATGGCTAGAAGTCCCTCCAAGGGCTGAACGAGGTGTTTGTTTGAATGTTTTTTTTTTTATTTACAATCAAACATCAATATATACATACATAAATGAATAGAAACACAAAGATTATACAATAGACACCAGTCACGAAGGGCTCTCAAAAACCAACAGACAATATGAAATAATTATGTTATGTTATGTCCGAGTGTGGATGAATATCATTCCCTGCAAAAAATAAATAAATTGTAAAGTGCTTCGGAGGTAACCTAACTATAATACTAAGTAATCACTTTGCGATGTTTGAACTTTTTAAGTTATCAGTTATTTTGAGAAAAGCTTTGGACATACAGACAAACATACACTACATTGCTTTTATTATGTACGAATCTGTCTGAAAATATACCTTAAAACATATTCTAACGAGAAAAATGCTGTCTTCAAAGGTATGGTCTTGGCTTGTGCTATTATTTTCATATTAATAGAGGAGCTCCTCTTAAACCGTTAGGGTAAATTTTATTAAGTCAGTCACAAACACACAATCTATTAAATCAATTTGAATTAACATAACTAATTAGTCAATATATCACCCATCACCACCCTATAACACTTATAAACAGTATCGAAGAAAAACATCAAGGGTGCGAAGAGTACTATTTAGTAAGAAAGTGAATGTCACTGAGATGTTACCTTTTGTGAGACTCTTCGAAACACATTAAAATTATCAACAAAACAATTGGTTGAAGTGCCGAGTGTTGGGAAAAGGCTTACTATTCTCAGAAATCAGTCATCCATGAAATTTAGACAGGGGAAAAGAGGAGGTAAATGAACATTCCAGATTTACCTAAAATATGATTTCTAGTCAATTACGAATTCTAGCAATTGAGAAGAGAATACGGCTAAGAAGTGTGTAAGCCACGATGGCTCAGCCAGTCAAAAATAAATATTCAACAAAAGTAAAATTTCAATTTTTATTTTTATTTGTGCTAAGAAACTTCGTTGAAGATAGAGTTACTGCGAGCCCCAGAATCTTCTACGTGGTGACCCACAGTTTAAGAACCACTTTCATACAGGATCAGGTTTTACATCATTTAAAAAAAAATTATTGTAGTTAACAAGTCAATTATTGGTATGAATGCACAATTTGTGCTCGTGCCGAAATTTTAAACATAGAAGTAGTGACACCTTTAAATTGGCGGTTCAGGGCTATATTGAGGTTGAAGTACCTTGACAGTCATGTGTTTAATTTGTTGCACATTAATCTCTAATCTAAATCATTTTAATCCTCTGATAGTTCATTTAACTATTTTTTTTTGTGTCAAGCACTCTCTGAGACTTTTTTGAACTAATTTTTTTTAGTTTCTTTTTTTTTCTTATATTGGCTAAAACAATTAGTTAATTTTGGTTTGGGGAGGGGAGCTCTTCCGTCTGCTAAAATTGCAACTTGTTTATGTCCTGTGTTTATGTCAGTTTCCTTTTGGTTAGGTCATAAGTTTATATTGCCATGTTTTACTAATAATATTACTTCACACTATTAGACTTAACTTAAAAGCCCTTATATTTTAAATATATGGTATCAGTACAATTTTAAATTTAATTTCTCACAATTATGTAAGAGCCACCCACACCAATGACAATTTAAACCAATGCAAAACCAACAAATAATATTCTTTGATCCACACATCCCTTACCAGGTTAGGAATATAAGTTTTTTATCTGTGTTACTTAATTCAGGCTATATCTTGAATATTTTAAATATCATCAAAGAAATGTAAAATTGTATGAAGAATGTATTTGGATGGTTGCAGTCCCGGGATGGATTTTCTCAACAAGCTGTCATCCACCGTGAGCAGCACAGTGTCTCAGTTGTCCGGGGTGCTACCGGGGAATCCTGTTACACGAGAATTCGAGGCGACCACTCACATTGCCAGTGCAGGACCAGGTTCGTACCTGGGACACATGAATAGAAGTAAACAAACAAAGTATAATGAATGGTAGTTTTAGTTTTTGAGAGGATTAACTCACCTGACTATAACTTAGGAGTTTTATCTCATTCGGGTGCGCCGGAGATTGTGTAGCCAGCATTAGACACTAGTAATAGGTAATGCACCACAGAGAGCCCTAGTAATTCAGACTGTTCCAGGGCTACTGTGGAAGGTCTATCGTGGATACAAGAAGTCCACCAAACAAGATGCATCAATTTTTGTGTTTGAGAAGCGTCAGTTGGAGCGCTGGCCTCGGGGTGACCGAGACACTATTTTGGATAGTTTGAGGCGAGGTATCCACCAGCTCACCAAACTGCGACACCCCCAGATACTCACCGTCCAGCACCCTCTTGAAGAGTCTAGGTAACTTAACTCAACTCAGGGTGGCTACAAAATATATTTTACAAAATTCCCTGACTTTTCCAAGAAACATTTTTCAATTTTCCCTGACAAATATTTTCCAGTTTAATGGTTAATGATGACTTTTGTTTTATTTATTATTGATCACATATTAAAAATAGTTTGTATACTTCATTCACGGGAGGAGTTTACCTCTGAAAGGTCTTTTTTCTTACCAATATCCTACTATATAATAGATTTCTGGTAGGGAAAACAGTCCTTTCCCAGGTAAACTCCTACCGTGAACGAACAATAGCCACTAAACATAAACAATTTTATCAGTTATTTAAAAAATTAAAATGTTATTTTATTTAGGTATTAATTAACTTTTGTTTTAGTGTTTAGTTGCAAAATTAATAGGATAGCTTAGACGTAATTTTTAATTGCCTGATTTTTCCTTATTTTGATAAATTATCAGACATTTCCCTGTTTTCCAAAAATTCCCTAACTTTTCCCTGTTTTCCCTGTCTGTAGCCACCATATAACTCTAGTGGAGGACTATAAAAGCAACACCTGGGTTTTCCACGGGCTTAGTGTCAAAACACCGACCGACCGGGGACTTGAATGGCGTTGCTCCAAGTCATGTCCACTGTGCTTCATGACTGTTACCAAAGATTTAAAATGTCCCAAGGACTAGTAACAATCTTAAGTTGCTTCGTAAGCAACAACTGGTGCAATACCATTACAAAGCTTGTTCTATGTCCCAGGGAAAGTCTAGCCTTCGCTACAGAGCCAGTGTTTGCCAGTCTTGCCAACATCCTGGGCTGGACGGAGAATGTGCCGACACCGCTCCCGACTCAACTTCACAACTTCAAGCTGTTTGAAGTGGAGATCAAATATGGACTCCTTCAGGTAGGTCCGATACCAACTGGCGCAGGATTGTTATGTGGACGAGCGCTTGTATCGGCAGGATTTTTCACGGGGATAGTGTACACAGCTCTGAACCAACTGGAGGGGATTCATTCATAAACAGCTTTACTGGGGTTAACTTGCATCAGGGATATAATTGTCAAGGCAGCTTTATAGCAATCGACTGAATTGCAGGTGATGGGTAGATCAAGATTCGAATCTTGGCCACTTATACCGAGGGGGTTTCCCTAAATGTTCTTTTTTGTTACACAAATGGGGGTATACGTCCGCATTCCTACTCCATCAATGTAAGTATGTGGATAGACGAGATAAATAGTAAAAATAGTGTACACAAAAAATTACTCATGCTGATTTTTTCGCATACATTTTCCATTCCAAATTATACTATATTTTTATTATTCCCTATAAATTGGTTCTGCTAAGCCACTATTTTAAATTGTCACAGTCCTTTCGGCAATCAAAATCTTCTCGATATCCCTCTTGCATAATATTCTTTACAACTTTAAATAACTCAATCTCGGTGATCTTCGGATAAAGTGCTAGGCTCAGGTCTCGATGTTCTTGGGTTTGAACCTAGTCGTGGGTGGCGGAATTTTCTTGAGCGATAAAAATCAATAGCACAACTGTAAAGCAGTCATTCCCATGACAATTTTGTTATGTAAAAGAATCGTCAAAGGTATGTAAAATGAACTTGCTGGAAAAATCGATAGGCCCTCTCGTGCTTGCTCATAGAAATTCTTGTGTGCTGATACAATTATTCGATTCAGACAGTGCAAGTTAAATACCTCAAATAAAAAAAAAAGCTTTAAATAACATTTTTTTCGCTACATATGAGGCAGGCTCCGGCCTAATATTGTAAAAGTGGCCGATAATATTCAGCTCTGGATCCTACCCTGTTTGCAGGTAGGTGAGGGGTTGGTATTCCTGCACAATGATGTGAAGCTGCTCCATCGCAATATCTGTCCAGAGGTCGTGTTGGTCAACCTGCAAGGAGCTTGGAAGATCTTTGGTTTTGACTTCTGCCAACACAGCAATTGCGTGGATGACATGCAGGTAAATTCAAGGATTGGCCCCCAGGGATCGCAGGCGTGCCAACATCTACATGTGATACTGCCTGGCTTGCTCACTTGCTAGGTCTCAAATCAGTTCAAATCTTGGGATATGTTAAGGTATCAGCTATGGTTGGTAGTATCAGTAGAACTAACTTACACCACTCATTATTAGGTGTACTGTCTTTTTACAGGCGTGTAGGTCATCCATCACTTTTATTTCTCTTATTCCTGGTCCTCTTCTTCTCTTCCATGTTGCCTTTTACGACAACCTAATGAGCCATTTCTTCTCATAATGTGACCCGTCCACTTGGTCTCTCTTCATAGAATCCCCCGCACCTGTAGCACTAACGGTCCTCTTATTCCTGTTCACTGCAGATTTCTCACTCTTTGATTGGTTTCAGCCGGTATGGGTGTTCCCAGAGCCTTGCCCTGGAGCGCCCCTTCTGGCCCAGCCACGACTCGACTACCTCGCCCCAGAATACTGCCTCACCAAGACACACTCTCCGTCGAGTGACATATTCTCACTCGGCATGCTCATATATGCGCTCTACCATAATGGCCGCCCACTACAAGACTGCAACGGGGACTGGCAGGTGTTCAAGCGACGCTCTGCAGAGGTAATTAATCTGATTTTGTCTGGAATGCCTCTTTGGAGTTCACTTTATTTCGCAAAGTAATTTACCTATAAACATGTTTGAAATAGATATCCATCCAGTCAAGTTTTTGCAATTAATTGTATTTACTTTTCCATATCATAAAATTAGTCAGTTATAGATCAGTACATCACTTGCGTGATAATTATATATATGTGTGTGTGTGTGTGTGTTCTCATCCTTGATGAGTAGGCAACCGGTCAAAACAATAATAACTTCCTTAAGGCACCTTAACTTTGTGAGGTATTTTATTTTGAATTGAGATAAATCCCTCTCTAACCAAGTTTTCCAAAATATGATTGAGGCTGAGTCAAACCTAATAAATCGCTTGAAAATTTGTTGGAGTAAAACATTGTCTATTTCTCTGTTTTAAGAGAATAGTTTCATTTAGAAAGTGGTTTGTACTCAAGAAATGTATTTAGATGACTGTATTTTTATAAAAAAATATTTATTTTGAATATGAAGCCATAGTGGGAAAAGATATATATTATAATTAGGATAAGCCCTTTGAATCCAAAAATACTGAAGGATATTTAAGATTTGAGGATTTGACCAAATTTCGACGATTATGGATTTGAAAAAAACAAAATGACTTATTTCTTGATAAGTTTTATTATTCTTAGCCAAACATAACAAAAGAACAAACTTAACAACCAGACCTTGGATCATTAGTTTACCACTTAGGGAGATTTGAATATATATATTTTTGATTTCTAAGATACAAATCCTAGATCTGAGATTCATTGGAAAATGAAGATTGGAATTTGGGATTCAGAGCTATAAAATAGTATTATCTGACCCATCTCCACCTAAATTACCCCTTCTCTACACTCCCTGCCATATATTTAAAATTACCTCATGGAAGCCTCGTATCGACTATGAATCTTGCTTGCTTTATGTCCCAGTTGAAAAGTCTTCCACTCACCAAGCTCCAAGGAGTGGCCCAGGGGCTTCGAGAGTATGTCAAGATGATGTTGAACGTTACCCCTGAACTCAGACCTGACGCACATCAGTTTATCAAGGTCAGAATGTTTTCTGGGAGGTTCACTTGAGATCAAGGAACTCGAGAGAGTCCGTGTAAGTTTTCATAACAATACAAAGGTCAAATAGCCATGGATAATACAATGCAGATTTTTCTAAACATTTTGTTGGCTGTGGGTCACATCGTTGACTTAACCTGAATGCTAACTATTAGTTTAAAATCTTTTTAAAATTACAAAATGGACTGTTTAAAAACAAGCTTTTAAATATCATTATGAAAAAAATCTCTTACAAATGTACCCGTCCTTCGTACTTAAGGGAAAAAAGAGTGACGTACAACATAACAATGGCATAAAAACAAAGGAAATTGCAGAGTGACCCGTTTGACCAATACGCAAATATATCCATATATACACACACACACCAGAAACTTTCCATACATGATTTATCTTTTATGTTACCTTCCTAAAAGAAAAAAGAACTGTTACGGATATTTCATTATGGATTATTTACTTTTAAATATTATATATATATATATATATACACACACACACACACATACACACATGAGAACTATTTTCAGCCGGGTCTCTTTAGTTTTTGCTAAGTGATTTTCCACTCTACTTCCATACAAATGCATGTACGCTACTTCTAAAATCCAATCTTCCTCATCCCCAACACATTAGCATAGTTGGCGCATATGTGTGTAACCCTAACAGGAGGTAATCTTTACCAGAACCTTTTATCTGATGACTGTTTGTGTTTGACCGGGTTCCCTGAGTTGTTTTATGTTCATGTGCTGTCTGTAGATTGACTTCTTCGAGGATGTTGGTGTGAAAACTCTGAACTACTTGGACTCTTTGTTCCAATGGGATAACCTTCAGAAGTCTCAGTTCTACAAGGGTCTGCCGCAGATACTTCAGAACCTGCCCCACAGGGTCTGCCTCTTCAGGTATCTACTGTAGTCTCCAGGGTGTGAGACACACACACACACACACACGTTATGACTTCAGGTGGCTTCTGCTTATCACGCAAACAATGTTTTACTGATTCCTCTGGGTGGTCACCTTTCTGCAATTAGATTATCTCTCTCTCTCTCTCACCTTGTGGCTGGGTCAGTTTAGTAAAATGCCTCCATCTTCATCTATACTTCTTCCAATCTTCTTCACTTACTCTTGTCTATTCGTCTGACCTTCCTCTTGGGAACCTGCATTTATATGCTCCTCTCATCTCTTTTTGGTCTCCCTTATGGTCTTTTCCCTAAATACTTCATCTCCATCATTCTCCTTGGGATCAATTTCTTTTCCATCCTCATTACATGCCCATACCATCTCAGTCTTGCTTCCTCTACTATCTCATGTACCCTAACTGCGGGTACAAAGTATGCCCTATAAAAGCACTTCCTCACACTTTTAAACTTTTTTACATCCATTACCGTTTCCAGCCTGTAGTCACTTTTATATTCAAGCCACATATTGTACACTATCGGCTTGTTTGACCTGTCGTAGCTTCATATGCTTTATAATCTAACTTAAGACTAGGACAGGCACAACACTACAGTCCCCAGCCATTAATTTAGCAATATGAAAGGGTAAACCCACATTTCATCAATGATATATTGTTTTGCAATCCAGGGAATTGAACCAGGGCCCCTTAGCTCAACTAGGAAGCATTGTAAGTATTGTATATAATCAGATCACATCACCTTGTGCAGATGTGCAGTAAAACATACAAGCGTCGCCGTCTCATAAACCCCGAGATCATTATAATTAGTGCTCAACCACAAGACACTATCTCAATATAATCCTGTATCAACATAATTGGCGCCGTATCGCAGGTCAAATATCACAATAAAATCTAAATTTTCATAATTGGCGTCCAATTTTGGGGCATCATCAGTGCATAAAAAAACCGAATCATCATAATTGGTGCCCGTCGCTTGACCTTATCATCATATTATTTACACCATTTATATGTTTGAAACCTTGTTCTTGAAAATAATAAAGAGTCACTTCTCTGGTACATTTATTTTAAACTTGGTCACCTGATTATGACACTTGGAGTTAATCTTATGAGTTTGACAAATGAGACTTCCCTGCTGATCGCTTTCTTTGTAATCTCTTTGCACCTGGCTCGTTACTCTAGCTTACATGTTAGTAGGTTCGGGTAACTGGGGAGCATAGCGCATTTGGGATCAAAGTACGGTACTTACTTGACTGTATCTATTATTTTGTGAGAATTCAACTCCATTCTAAAATTGGGGAGTAATTTTTATTTTTAGTGTAGTGTGTGATGCACGGGTTCGTGATAGAAACCGTCATCACGCTCCACCCCTCCCCTTTGTGGTTGCATGCATGAGGGATTTTGATTGTTAAGGTGTCGGGGCGGTAAGGCTCTAACACACAACCATAGGGAAGCCGCATAGGCAGGCTCATCTTGTCCTATCAGAATCTTCTCTTTAGAATAGGATCATAGTATTAAACAACTTTAAATGTTTTCATTTCTTTGAAGGTTTTAGTGGCGATAACCGAGGTCAAATAAGAACAGACTGATATTACATGCGTTAATAACGCATTGGCCAACTGTTGGAGAGGTTACATTAGGGAACAACTTACGAACTACACAGCAGACTACTCGGAGGTCTTGCAGTAAAACAGTTTGTTGGTGAGGTGACAACCATTAACTAAAAACTATTATGTGTGTGTGTGTGTGCGCCCGTTGTCCTGTGTAGGGTGTTGCCGTGCCTGGTGAAGGAGTTTGTGAACCCGACGATGGTGCCGTTTGTCCTGCCCAACATCCTGTTGATCTCCGACAGTTGCACCAAGGAGGAGTTCTCGTTCCATGTCCTGCCGCACCTCAAGACTGTCATGAAGATGCAAGAGCCCATTCAGGCAAGTTCTCAGCGTATGAAGGGTCCAAGGCGCTTATAACTCTTCTTGTGTGCTTAACACCTACAGTAGAGGTGTGCGAAACTTCACTTCGACTTGGCTTACGGGAAAAAAAAAGCTTCAACTTAACTTTAAATATAATACTGGCCTTGACGATTGCAAAGCTTCGACAATAAAAATATTGACAGTCAAAATATTCCATTTATGTTCATTTATTATCATTTTAATTTGTTAAGTAAATTACAAATTAATATTAATATGAAATAATCTTAAGTTTTTTTACTACTTTTTTTGCATCCATTACCGTTTCCAGCCAGTTTTTTTTTATTCAAGCCATATATTTTCCACTACCGGCTGGCTAGGCCTGTCTTAGCTTCATATGCCTTATAATCTAACCTAAGACTAGGACAAACACAACACCCAGTCCCTGCCCGTTAATTCTCACTGTAAAAGAGTAAAAAACACATTTCACCAATGATACATTTCTAGTCCTTGTTGGAAATCAAACCTGGGACCCGTAGCTCAGTAGACAAACACGCTACCGGCTGAATTAAGGGATTTTACTGCTTACTTTTGAATAAATAACCACAATATTCTCTTCTTTTTTTTTAAACATAAAACAATTGATCAAAAATATTCAAACTTAAGACTCGGCTTTGAGATTGTATCATATATTTGATCAAAGTTTGCTTCAAATTGACACCCCTAGTCTAGAGTAATAATATTTGCCGTTTTTGAAAACTAGTTGTTATTTAAACTATAGACAAACATTAACTCCACCTCCACTAACTTACAAATCTAATTTACTTTTAGTTCTTAAGTTATGTAATCATGTCTTGTGGAAATTTACAAAGCTTCACAAACTTCGACTTTGATTAGATTACTTGTTGTCTTCAGCTCAAAAATATATTTTAGGCTCTGAAAGTTATGAATCTAAGTGAAACTATCTTTGTTTATTGAATCACCCTTTGAAATAATTACTTTATTCATTAGGTTAAGACAAACTTTTACACCTTCCTGACGTGTTTTGTGCACAGATTCTGCTCATCTTCATGCAGAAGATGGAACTCTTGCTCAAACTGACCCCAGCGGCCGAGATAAAGACGGACGTCCTGCCGATGCTGTACCGAGCGCTCGAGTCGGACGCTCAGCAGATCCAAGAGCTGTGTCTCTCTGTCCTGCCAACTTTTGCGGGGCTGATAGACTACCCCGCCATGAAGAACGCTTTATTGCCGCGCATCAAGAAACTGTGTGTCAACACTTCTTACATCTCGGTATGGATCACTGCGCTCGCTCTTGTGAACACACAGCAATTGTGTGTATTCTTTGTAAGAACCTACTAATTTTAAGTTCTTGCACTCCACCATCCAAAAATATTTTTTTTAACTAACCATAAACGTTCAGAAATTCTCAACAATAAAATCTGAAGGGACGTTTGTCAGTGGGATTTTAAATCACAATCATATTCATGATGATTTATGATTTTGGCATCACCATGAAGAAAAAAAATAGTTGAAAGATGATATCTGAACATGGGAATCGAACCCACGACCTTGGCTTAGCACACCAATGCTCTACAACTGAACTATCCAGGGATCTTTTCTTGCTCAGTTTCATTCTTCAATTTATAGTCTAAGGCAAAGTCTGTAGTGGATGTGTGGATATCATCGGCTACTAAGAGTTATTGTTGATATCACAGCCACTGGCGACTCGAAGTCGGTTTTCTGTTTCACTCGTATGAAATTTAACTGTGCAGGGTTGGCGACATACACATTCAATAGGGAAATAGTCGTGTGCTAGGATTTTACTTCACAATTACTTTTTGTCATCGCGTCCTACTACCCGTTAGGATATAGGGTTAGGGGGAGCGTAAAAAACATTTAAGGAAAACCACTTTCAGCAGACCCAAACAGGATTCTAATCCTGATCATCTGTCAGTCCACTCTATCGTGAAAGGTCCAGGTTCGGTGCCCGGCAGGTACTAATGACGTGTGTCCCGCAGGTGCGAGTGAACTGTCTGGTGTGTGTTGGGAAACTACTGGAGCACTTGGACAAGTGGCTGGTTCTGGACGAGGTGCTGCCCTTCCTGCCGCAGATCCCCAGCAGGGAGCCAGCCGTCCTGATGGGCATTCTGGGTACGTTGGCTCTCTGCCCGCACTTGTTCCCAAACATGCACCATGCTCCACAATAATCTATGTTAACAGTCTGTGTTTAAAAATAACCTAAGGATGGGACCATCGAATCCTAAAGACTATTCAAAATTTGAAGATTCTAGAAAATTTCAGATTCAACTAAAATTCTTAAAAAAAAAAATGTATGTTCAATTTTTGAGGCGAAATTTGTTCTCGAGTTTTAATGCTGCATATTGGTGGTTCAACACCGATTATAATTATAGGATGAACTTAACAACCAGGCCCCAGACCAGTAATTTAACACTTGGTTTATTTTTTACTACTATTTCAGGCTATAAGCATATGACCTAATTGTGCTCATGACTGTGTTAAGGATGATGATTGTTGAATTTAAGGAAAGTGTACCTGCATTTGAATAAAGGGAGAGTGGGAAACATTTATGAAAATAAACTTTCAGTACACTCATCCTGGATTAAAATCCTAATATCCCCGTCGATAGTCCAATATTGTGAGAATGACACCTTATACCATGCAACCACCAAAGTGGGCGATATAGTTATTTAAATATATTGTATTTAATATAAGGTACCAGTTTATAAAGAGCATTCAACTTTTTGAGACCCGCCTCGGTGGCGTAGTTGGCTAACGCGCTTGTCGTGTTGAGCTCGACTGCCGAGGACGGGGAGATCGAGGTTCGAATCTCGGTCGGGTGAACTGGGGGTGGTTTTTCCTAAATGGTTTTCCACTCT
>CABFOV010003152.1:15039-39673 GCA_902141375.1 Timema poppense | reverse complement strand
CTACCCTCTCTACCATCCACGTTAGCTGTTGTAGTAGAGTGTGTGTGTTTGTTAGGTTGGCAAGGCAGCAGGAGGCGTTGGCGTCGCCTCCCGCCCAACCGATGGTTTCCCAGCCGGCTCCCCGGCTACCACGCCCTCCCGCGCCGAAGGACCTGACTGCTTCGCTGATTGACACCAACCTGACCCAGATGAGGTTAACTCGACCACCGGCCTATAACTGGCCCTCTCCTAGTCCCGCGTCCGTACGCCCGGCCTTCAACGCGCAGGTGAGAGGTGGCTTGGATCTAAACGCTAATTACAAACACGTATGTGGTACAGTAGCCCCATGGCTTCTTTGGTGCTGACTGACAGCTCGCAGCTGACTTATGACAGTCAACATTTAGGTATAATACCTAAATTTTTACTTTTTTCGTCTGTGACAGGGTTTCCAAGGGACCGGCCCAAGTCCGTGGAGGAGTACCTCGCCCATGAACTCCCTCCCCCTCAGTCTCACCCCCACTCCTCCCAACCTCCCCTTGCTGAGGCCGCCATCCAAGACACTCACAGCCTCAGAGATCAATGACCTGCTCGGCTAGACAGCACTGGTGTGACGTCTGTCAAAAAAAAAAATGCACAGCTATACATCACGTAGTGGGCACAGGAGCAACTCGCAGTGCCATGTGTGTGCGCAGGAATAACTTTCAGTATTGTGTGTGTGTGCGCGTGCTTATGTGCATGTCACGAGCATAATATTGACAAGATTTCTATTACATAGTTAAATGTGATTACAAACATTATGAGGTTCAAAAAAAAAAAAAGTTGTATCTGAAAGAGATGAAGTCAAAGTCCATCGATAGCTTAAGCTTACTTTACATCCAATTTTAAGTGATTTAAGGTGAATTTCCTGCAAGTTATTTGCAACTGTCGCTCACTTGTTTGTAAGACCATAAAAAAAGGAGAATAAATATGTCAATCTGACATATTGTCACTAAGTAAGTGCTGTATTTGATTTGAAAGAAGTTACAGGAAAGGCGGATAAAAAAAATATATATTAGGGAACAAACACAATATGGCTTTTACAATAAAAAGAACAATAGCATTCCGACTTAACAATGCTGCCATTGGACAAAGAGGCACTGGCTGTCTCTTGAAGAAAATTGATCGTTACCACGCATTCCTCCGAACTAGATTCAATTTACATTTAAAATATCAATTTATTTAACATACTTATAAATTATGATAGTTTTTTTTTTAACAACAGGTTACATACTATTTATTTGAGGTGGTGTAGAAATGAACCAAGCAGAAATAATATATGTATATAATATGTATATTTTTTTATTATTTAAAAAAAAAATCAAAGATCTAGGATATAAAATGATTCCACCATAAAGCAATCCAAACAAATAAATAATCAAATCATATTCATGAATTCTGAAAAATAACTCCTATAGATGGGAATCAAATCCAAGACCTTTGGCTTCAAATAAATAATTTATAATAATTATAAAATATATCATTTTAATCATTCCTCTTTTATTCGTTAGGACCAATATTTACAATTTGGATCGACAAATTTATTGAGATATAAATTAATAATAACAAAGAAGCTTCCCACAAAGTCATCTGTATAGGAGCATTTTACTGCATTATAATTGATATTATAATTAATATTCTTTGGTCATTTCTGAAGGAGTCAGAGTTGGACATTATAAAAATAGAGTTGAAGGC
Organism: Timema poppense; assembly: GCA_902141375.1. Taxonomy (NCBI): domain Eukaryota; kingdom Metazoa; phylum Arthropoda; class Insecta; order Phasmatodea; family Timematidae; genus Timema; species Timema poppense. Next base: position 37,963 of record CABFOV010003152.1, on the reverse strand, counting down.
TTGGCGTACCGACTCCACGGCCCTGCTTAGTGCCGAGCTATCCAAGATTCTAGTGCTCAGGTTTATTCTTCATTAATAGTTTAAGGGTGACCTGGCAGTCTAGGGGTAAGGTGTCAGACTTCTGTGCTGGTGGCCGGGGTTCAATCCTCGGTCCAGGCACATATTTATCTGATTACCAAACCCTTCCTTCACCTCTGACAAGACATCTTGTGAATGTGGGGAATGCCAGGCCTCCATCATGGTTCGGATTCCACGTTAAACTATAGGTCCTCCATTTCATCTCACAATCACCCTACCATTACACATTAGCGTAAGTGCGTATAACCCGAACGGGTAGTAAGACGCGGTGCTGCTAATAATAATTATAATAGTTTAAGGCACACTCTGTGATAGATATGTGGAAACTGTCGGCTACTAAGAGCTATGATTGATACCACAGCCCCTGACGACTAGGGAATGGCTTTATGCTGACGTTATTACATTGACAATTTCTACATAAAAGCGAATACTATGGAGAAAGCATATGCTTATAAAATTAATTGTTCATGAATAGCGAAGCTTGGTAAAAGGAAATGATCTCTTTGTCGCCGATATGGCTGCAACAAATTGTAAGAGTTTGACTATTTTTACATAAATGGTTTAGTATTTTTCTATATTTTATTTTTATTCAGTAACTAAAACCAAATAACTTATTTATTGTTGATTTAGATGAAACTGCCTTTGGCACTTGGATGATTTTTCTGGGTAATTATTTTAATGTGAGAGAAGACATAATAACATGTGTGAATGATCAAAACTTGGAAGGATTATCAAACATCATCAGTTGTGATGATTTTAAAACATTTACCCGTTTCTTCTCATCATAGTTTTCTTTCATCTAAATTACACAGAGCACTTGATTAACAACTGGCTCTACGGTTTCAACTTTCAAGTCCGCAGAGAATCATTACAAGTAATTGCTAGCGCTAATATTGGACATTAGTGGACTAACCCGAAATAGTTACATAATTTTGCAAGTAGAATGCACACCGATCGAAATCTAGCAAGATGGATATTTAATTAACTATCCAAATATCGATGCGGCAGGGACTATCAAATTAAATTTAAATCAAGACAATTTCAGCCAGATCCTATTTTACTCCATATCTTCATCAAAGAATTTTTCTTTGCAATTTACTTTTACTCAATTTCTCATCTATATTTCACTATTCCAACAATATTCCTAGATTCTCAATTTTATCACCTCTTTGTTGTATATTTGGAATGTTTTTCGTATTATTTCCGGCTGAAGAAGTTTTCAGATGAATTAAAGGAGAAGATTAGGTTTTGTATTATTATTGGCGTTGTTTTAAACATGGTTTTAAAACCTTGATAGAGAAATTTCCAATCAAAAGGGGAAAATGGACAGAGTGCTATAAAGTACAATTTTGAGGTGTTAAAAGTTAACTCAAAGTCTCAATTTTAACTGGGAGTGTTTGTGATAAAAATACTCAGATATCTTTTATTAAATATAAAGATCTCTTTTGCATAATTGAATTTCAACAAAAAAAATTCTATGGGTGAGAAATTTCCAATTTTTTTTTCATTCCTACAAAGATTTAATCAGCCACCTACATTTACAATCCTAAGATAGCTTACACAAATAGAACTATGAGCAGCAAGGCTATATTTATATTTTTTATAATATCATTGACAACTAATTTGGTTAAATAGTAAATGTTTAGTGTAATTTTTTGTATCTAATGATTTAATTTCTATTAAAATTGTGGTATAGTGAATTTTTTGTTTGTTAATAAAACCAAGTTAATAAATTATAGCCTATTAAATAATATGAATTTTATGAACACTAAAATTTAACTTTGTTTCAAGATTTTAAGTTAATTTAAAGAATAAATAAATTACAGTTATAAATTTTAAGTAAATTGTGTTACCTTAGATATGTGAATTAATGAAGCTCCACAAGCAGGTTTTGATTAGGTAAAAATTCAGAGTACTTAAATAACCAAACAAATAACAAAGTTTTTTTTATTTATTCCATTATAATCTATAAACTGGTTCTATTACAATATAATATCAAAGTTAGGTATAAGTGCATTTCATATGTGTTTTACCCCAAGCATTATCAACCAGTTTCTTATTGTTGTGTCATGTAAAATTGCTATGACAACCAGACAAGCAAAGAGAAGTGATTTATTAATAATATATAAATACCCAGAGTCTAGAGATACAAGTTCTCGTGCAGCCGAGCTAGAATTTTATTTTAAACCTTAACCTCATTTTTTTATAATCAAGCGAGTAGTATTTACATTATATTTGTAAGTTGATGAGTTAAATTTCTAAATACAATATTATATATAATTATTTTATTACTAAATAGCGATTGTATAAGTGTATCTTTTCTCCAAATAATGAATCAGTTAGATTGTGTGCTTCTCTCTCCTGAAAAATTTACAAAATTTGACTTGGTTCGTTTCATTATCCACCGATTCAATTATTCTCAGTACTTGTATATTAATAAATGAAGATCTTGTTTGTGATGAGTGTTGCGTGATCTCCTACCACAGGCATTTTAATATTAGTAGCCTCTGTGTATAAACATGTGAACCTCGAAGACGGAATTTTAAATCTTTGATAAGATTTTTTTTTTCTGTCTGTTTGAGGCAAAATAATAAGGTTGCCCGGGGTAATGACCCAGTGAATTGCGGTAGGCAGTGCCGGGTACTTTTGCAGGTTAAGGAATAAAGAACATTATAAATTATAAATGAAAGTGCTACACACTAAACAATGCCATAAAAATGTGTCTTATTAATTTTAACAGCTGTGTTTATTAATTTTGCATTTTGTTTTGAAGAGTATTAAGATAATATATAAATATGAATTAGTTAGGTTGAATATAAGTTTGCACATAATATTACTATTAGCAGATAGTGTCTAAATCACAAGTGATGAAACGTGATACCGGTAATTGAGTTTCATTAGAAAATTAAACTATTTATTACAATGATTTTGTGTGTGTGTTTTTTGGTTTTAGGTAGTGTGTACAAATTATGTAAATAAAATTATAATTGTATAATATTACATTCCAATTAAATATTTATTATTGTGACTCACAACACATGTTTTTATTGATGAATTTTCACTCCTCTTAAATGGTGCAAGTTACTCGACAAAATGAATACCTTTGAGCAAATATTTATATTCACTTTATTCCTCAATCCCTTAGAAAATCTACAACACCAGCACCAAATAGGCCTATATCTCCTTGAAATTTAACTACCTCAAGAACCGTGTTTATTTAATAGAGAGAAAGTATACACACATTTGCATGGAGGGAAGGTGAAAAACTCTTTTGGAATTAAATAAAACATAACAAATTCACTTGCTAGTAATTATTAGTGAGATGTGGGTTTATCCTTTCACAATAGTGAATTAAGGATCGGGGACTGGATGTAAGTTAGTTTATAAGTCGTGTGATGATATTATAATCAGTCGGTTTAGAAAGTGCACCTTAACTACCACAAATAAATAAATCGCTTGCAAATAGTCTTTAAAATTGTTTCAATTACCTTTTATTTCTTAGTTACAAATATAATAAGGTTTATATTATTTTTACAATAATAATTTACTGACCTGTTTAAAAAAGGTGTACAAGGGAATTTCCAGGTCTGAGAAGAAATATTTTAAATTTACATATTTTCCATGACTCGTAGGAACCCATGTGCTCCAATTTTTTTGTAGTTGTAATAATGTGATGCAACATTGTAGCTACATGAATGTGCTCCAATCTTATCACGGTAATGGCCCTTCTACAACCAACATACCCGCCTCGGTGGCGTAGTTGGCTAACGCGCTTGTCGTGTTGACCTCGACTGCTGAGGGCACGGAGATTGAGGTTCGAATCTCGGTCGGGTGAACTGGGGGTGGTTTTTCCACTCTCCCTCCACACAAATGCGGGTTCGCTTCCTCTAATTCAACCTTCCTAATTACTAATCCATTAGCGTAATTAGCACTTAAAGCGTATAACCCGAACGGTTAGTAAGACATGGTGCTAAATAATAATAAAAAAATACAACCAATATACCCGCTTGTCGGACTTGCAATAACGCAATCCCAAATGCACTCGTAATTACGCTTCTCTTAAATACAAAATAGACCGTCTACAATGAAAAGTCATAAGACGTAATTTCAACCAATAGGAAGAAACATCAATGATGACCATAAAAGTCAAATTCATATTAACTTAATGTTTTCAAATAAGAAATATTTAAAAAATATTTAAATGGTTAAATACACATGATTTTAATTGAAAATCCTGTATTCATTTCTATACATTTCCAAGCGTTGTTATCATAGACTAAATAACTTATTATTTAATTTTAGTAGTCTATCCATATTGGTTTTTTATTGGCTGAACGCAAGCCAACGCAAGAAATAAACAGACAATGTTCATCTCCTCCCGACAAGCGGGTCCGACAGTTCCGACATACGATTGTGTTTGCGTAAGCTATTGTAGAAAGACCAAATTAGGTTATTATGTAGTTGCGGGTACATTTGGTTGTAAACGGGTCATTAAGGCCCTGACACAGACTTCGTATCCGTTATGGCCCTCCAACTCAAGAGGGAGATTAGGGATCCAGGAACTTCCAGAAGATTCTTAAGAAATTCAGACTATATATTGGAGACAAACCAGAACCTTAACCCCTAGACACTAAAGAGAGACACACTTATTTCTTTCCTCAGTCACAGCAAATTAATCTTTCAGAAATTGTGAATTCAGTACACGTAATTTGTTTGAATTAATTGTTCGAGAATCAGTGATTGTATTAAAACTAAACACACTTATTGGCATCCGTCTTGAGGAAACCTCACACATTTTTGTGGGAGGGTGTCTCTCAAAACTTTGGGAATCAATAGCTTAGAGAAAGTGTAGATTGTAGATGTAAGCATTCTATAACTACTAAACTCTACGGGGCAAATTAGGTTTTTACGTAATACTTCCAAACTATTGACTTGTTAGCCAACACGTCACCATAAATATATTACAGAATAAATACATGATGTGATCATTTACAGAACTTAAACATAAAAAGAGCAGATCAGTGGATTATTCTCTTCACTTTATTAACTAACGACAAATAATAGCTAATTTGTAGCCCAATATTGCAATACTTGGTTTCAAAATTTTTCTTATACTAATAGTAAACAAAAACATTTCTTATTAAATTTCCCTGAATTGATTCAAAGTTTTGATTTCTTTAGATCTTTTTAAAATCTATAGAAAAAAGAATCGATACGTGAATCAGATCGAGGCCTTAGAATCGATCCAAAAAATCGATTAATTGAAGGTAAATAATCGATTTTCAAAGAGATCGAACATCCCTAAGACTGTGCCACTTGTGATTGAGGATGGACAGGTCGTTTAGTGCTCGCCGTATGTAGTTTGTTATAGTAGATGTAACGAAATCTTTCGTCGTGCATCCGCTAACGAGGAAGATGTAGACGATCCAGGTATTCTTTCTTCAAGCCATCTACCACCGAAACAGAAAGTGAAGTGGTACATTTCTTTCAACAAAGTCAGGTTGAAAGACAAAGACTTTGCCAAGTGGCTTGTTAAGGAAAACAACTTTACATTGAAATATGTGTTTTGCCCTGTCACATTTTCCATGAAATTTGAAGAAGGAAAGGCTATTGCAGGTCATCATAACTCTCAAACACACATTCTGTTGGAACAGAAACCGCGTCAAAATCAAGCTAGGGCTACTTTCCTTGTGAAAAAAAAAATCTGAATAAAATGCCGTGTCAAGGAATGAAATGGCATCTGTATATCACTGTATGAAATAGGTCAAAGTAACAATTCATTGAACTGCCAAAATAAATTGAACCATTCTTTGTTTGCTCACAGTAAGATAGCAGCAAAAAATGTTAGTGGTAGAACCAAGGCAACAGCTATCTCTCAAAATATTCTTGGGCTATACAGTCTAGACGTTTCATAGGAGAACTTCAGAAAGCATTATGTTTTTCTGTATTCTCTGATACATCAATATGCAATATTATAATTGTCTCATATGCAGAGCAATATTATGATGTGAAAAATGGAACACGTCAGAGACTACTTGACTTTTATAAAAAAAAAAGATCCTAAAGAAACTCATAAAGACATTTTCTGTGTAGTGGAGAAAATACCGGTATTTAATGGCTTTAGACTGAACCAGATTAGTGCGATAAGTGCATGTAGTGGTTATGGTAAGAACAAGTCTGTTTTTGTATTACTTAAAAAGGAAAATCCGTATATCATTAAAGCTAACTGCAATTTCCATGTCACCTACAACACTGTCAAAGATGGACTTACAACTTTTACCTATGTCATTGAAGCTTTGGTTATCAAGATATACAGTGAGTTTGGTTCTTCAGCACCAAATGGAGAAGAGCATGTTCCTGAAACTGACCATTCCCTTCCTGAGTGCTACCTACGTTTTCTGCCGCACATTTTATCTCTATTTGAAACGGCTATTAGGAGACTGGAAGACAGTTCATTTGCCTCTTTTCAGCTAGACATAATCTTAAGAGGGCTCAGGAGTGAGTTAGAGAGTATAAAACAAGATAGATTCTGCGGAGAAAAAGTTAATGAAATTCTTGAACAACTCTCAAATGCTGAAAGGTAAAGTTTTGAAAGAGAAGGAGAATCTTTCTTGTAACGGTGTATCGATTATCTGTCCACAAATTATGTGTTTGATCTCCTTGCATGTCTATCACTTAAAGAACAACAGCAATATCTTCACCTGCAATGGGGATATGTTTTAAAGCTCACAGATAAAATAAACTTTAATCTATAAACGACCAGCTGTACGAGTTTTGTGCATTTTAACCACATACCCCGGACTTGACAAGAGTAAAGCAGAAGATCAGATATGGGTATATTTTTTCAACCGCCAGACAACTATTGACGTCTCCAATTCCCAACTGCTGAAGATGATATCATTCATATTTTCAATTCCTATCAGTAACTCATTTACTGAAAGAATCTTTAATGTCATGAAGAACCAGTGGTCGTATGCAAGAAATCGAACGTCTATGGACTCGGTGAAGAGAGCGTGGCAAATCAAAATGAAATTTCTGAAAGTTGCATTGAATTTTTCAATTTTCTGAAAGAGGAAGTTAGTAAAGTACTGCTGAGTGCTACAAACAGTAGTAATAAATATGCATGTAAATAATGAAGTGAGCATGTAAATAGTAATGCTAAGACAATTTTTCGATGTTCACCTTTTTCATAATAACACTATATCATTGGCTTGTCAATTAATTTGTACTTTATATTAAAATTATTATCATATTTAATTGGGAAAGCTACGTATTCAATATATATATATATATATATATGTATTTTTTTAAAGAGGAGCTACCGGGGTGGGGGGTCAAATGTAAGCCTTAAAAGTGGATTGATCGGGGTGGGGGGTTAAATGTAAGCCTTAAAAGTGGATTGATATATATCAATCCACTTTTAAGGCTTACATTTGACCTCTCACCCCGGTAGCTCCTCCTAAAAAAAACTCATACATAGGGTGTCCAGTCCTACGATCTTTTGAAAGGTGTCAACCCTAAAGAGGTCAATATAGCTCGCTTAATGAAGACTTAAACATTCTCAGCTATTAAATATCACGTTGATATATTTTAATATATTTTTAAACGTCGTTTTAAAAAGATTTCTTCATTCCATATTATCTAATTACTATTTTTGTTTTGCTCATACAACTTTAGATTTACCAGATGTCTTGCCACAATTCCTTTTTGGAACATTATTATTTTTAATCATTAAGGAAGCTATTGTAATGGAACAAATATTTTCGAATCTCAAGATCAGACAAAGATGTAATTTACATTTTTTCGAGTTTAAAAATTAAATTGCACCATAATGAAATAAAGTTACCCAGCTCGTTGCAATAGCAAATTAAACACAAAGCCCACCTATATATTAAAAAAAAGGACAATACATTGTTTACCTTTCAATCGATTATGAACGCATAGCTGAATGTCCATTATATATAAGTTCATGGTCCAGAGACAAATTCATGGTCTTTATTTCTGTTCGTCGAGGTATCGATAGTACTAGTCGATTAAAACAGATATTGTTCAACAATCGATAACTTATTTCAAAATGGAGTTTGTCACGTTTCGATTTCTCAAAGTGTTGTAGGAGAAAACGTCACAAACCGACATGAATAATGTAATACAATTTAATCCTTCTATTAAACTGAAAGTTTCCCATCGTCTTTAATATAATGGTTCTTAATTGTGTGCGATTCTCATACACATGTTTTCGGTAATAATATTGCTAGTTCCATTTATTATGAAATAGCCTGAGGAAAATGACATTAAAACCTAAATAATAAAGTATGTGGTATTTTATTTGTTTGAAATGAATTATTGCAATGGTGCCACAGATGTCGACGAGTTTTGTGCTATGGCCTGTAAGCCTTTATTAACATGTAAGTTATAATGATCCCCACTTTTAAATATATTGTTAACACACAGCTTTAATAGGATAGAAGTACCCATAGTTGCTTCTTAAGTCTTGTATATTACAATATTTAAAAATCCGGAAACACTAGATACTAATTCTTGTTTTAAAATCATCACTTTTTAGTAATGCTGTCAATTATTTCTTATGAATATAAATAGGGGGGAATTGTGTGCTATATCCGAGCCTGAGGTGACCTGGCAGTCTAGGAGTAAGGTGTCAGGCTTCTGTTTTGGGGGTCCGTGTCCGGGGTTCAATCCTCGGTCCTGGCACAGATTTATCTGATTGCCAAACCCTTCCTTCACCTCTGACAAAATGTGTATTAACCACAACTTGTGATTGTGTGGAATGCCAGGCCTTCACTGTGGTTCGCATTCCACATTAAACTGTAGGTCCTCCATTTCATTTCACAATCACCCTACCATTACGCATTAACGTAAGTGCGTATAACCCGAACGGGTAGTAAGATGCATAAATAAATAAATTTTTAAAAAATCAGTAAGCTTCGGGGATCAAACCCGGTACCTCTGGATCTGTGGCCAGGAACGCTGACCTCTAGGTCACAGACAGGGTTGAGCAATGATGTATTTATTCAAAGGTCTTTGATGTTTTTTTAAATGGTGACGCATTTTAACGCTAATTTTAAACTTTGTTAGATGCCGGGGATACAGTGCTATTTCACAGTCTGGAGTCTTCCCTGGTGGAAGCGCTGCCGAAAGAAGCGTCCGAATGGAGGCGCTCGTACGGCCGAGCGGTCAAGTCTGTATTTGTGAGTGCCTCGTTCATCCCTTTTAGCAAGGAGATTCTTCCCAAGGGGGGCAACTGGCAATTGACTCACCAACCTGTGTTCCATATCTACTGGACCGAGTGTATGGTGAGTTGGACACTTCTTCAACCGAGAACGCAAGTGTGTTCTGTGTCCCAATTTTTCACTTTCGTGTAAAAGAGCATCGAAGTTTGACCTTGTGTATAAAACCAATGTTACTAGATGAAAACTCGAGTTTATATCTTCTTAAATAATTATATAGTAGTCTCAATTTCACCGCAGGTGAATCATGTGCATTCTAAATAAACGTAAACATCAAATATCTCAAATTTAACAATTTTGGAGATAGAACACTTGCATATTCGGGTGGCGACTTGTTGAAACATTTCTTTAAATTATTTCTAGTAAGTATGTCACTTCTTAATTTGTAAAAATTTGCCAAGAAATTTATGTACCCACTTCGGTGGTCAAATTGTCTAAGGCATCATTCTCATTTTTAAGAAATAATTATTGAAACTCATAACTAAAAGTTATTTTTATCACAATTCCTGGATCTTACAATAGCCCAAGGAGTGCAGAATATGTCCGAACGTGCGAAAGAGGTTCGGGGGGAAATTAAAGCAGTCCTGGTGAAATTTGGGGCAAGGAAAAATCCTAACAATTTTGTTGATGTTTTTAGTACATTCTGGTTTTGATATGGTGGTTTCATTTATATGAAAAACTAAGGCGGATGACACTCAACACTCGACACTATCAGTATTTGTCTGTAGTGAGGCAGTGTCCTAGATAAGAAGTCAGAGGTTGAGATAAGGGGCAAAGGAAAAATCTAATAATTCAACCTGGCTAAAGGCGTGATTGAGGGGTGAGTCACCTACCCTACCGCGGACGTTTGGTAGCTATGATGGGCAGGAAGGGGAGGGTAGGGAAGGGTGAGCGATGGTTTGTTTTAGTTTAAATTCAATAACCCTTATATCACAGCCTAATTACTTGGTGATGTGCGCACAGTTTGTTTAAACTCGTGACATGTGTATTGTAATAATTGTGTAGCCATGAAATTGTTGTATTTAGTGGACCTATTAGGGTTTGTAAATTCTACAATAGATAAATGTTAATAAAAAAATTAGATGGTTTAGTGAAACAAATGTTTATTATGTCAACTGTACTTATTGTGAATGGCGTGGCAAACATGATAAACTCGGATATCACGTATCTAATAAACATCCCCAAGAAAAACCTAGAAGTAAGGATAAAGGGAGTATTACAAGTTTTGTAAAACGTAAATTATGTGATCAGGAAAAACTCTTAGTTGTAAATAGCGATAGTATTTCCCCTAGTTTGGTTTATAGTGATAGACCTTGCGGGAGTGGCGAGTCTACGAAAAAACAAAAAGTCTATTAGAATTAACTATTAAACAAAGGCTTCCCTGAATTACACTCCATTGCCTCTTACTATCAAGATGTGAAATTAAATGTTGGTACCAGTGAGCCTACTGGTATCAATTAATAACAATATGTAATGCACACAAGATGGTAGAAAACTAAATTTTTTAAAAGGTAGGTACTATTAAAAAATAACGATGTTTAAAAATATGTTTGAGTTTGAATTTTCCAAACTATCTAGTAGGTAATAATACTCTCTAAGCCTCTCTAAAAAAAATGTTATGTTCTGGGGAAATATTGGATCTTTGAACATATTCTGCACCCTTGCAATAGCCCACTTCTGGGTCATTGTCTGCGAAGGATCCTCTATGTGCCCTCTGTTTCAGGATGTGGACGTTTACAAAATGAGTGTCCGCGATGAGATTGAAGCTTGGTTGAAGACTCTGAACCAACACAACATCCAAGACTGGATGATTGTCATCGTAGAAACATATGACTTGCGCAAGAGCAACAAACTGCTTCCTCGTACCACTGTCCTGGACAAGATCAGGAGCGACTTTGCCTCCAAACATGCTGACAGGTGAGTCACAAGTTTTGTACAAGATCAGGAGCGATCTCACCTCAAACATGCTGACAGGTGAGTTACAAGTTTGTACAAGATCAGGAGCGATCTCACCTCAAACATGCTGACAGGTGAGTTACAAGTTTGTACAAGATCAGGAGCGATCTCACCTTAAACATGCTGACAGGTGAGTTACAAGTTTGTACAAGATCAGGAGCGATCTCACCTCAAACATGCTGACAGGTAAAGTACAAGTCATAAACAATTGTTCAACAAAATAAACCAACACATTTGAAAGCATAAGAACAAGAAGGCCTAAGGAAATTTTTAAGAGATTAATTTGCGTTTTCTTAAAGTGCAGGGATATGAGGCTATATTTTGAAAGAAGAGAGGAGAAAAAACACGTGCTCAAACCATGATCCATTCAGTGTTCTGCTGTAGAAGGGGGTGAAACCTGTGAGCCCTGAAAACCACTCTCATTTGTTGCATTTTAAATGTATGATGGCTCCCACCTCCACCCAATGAAAAACAGGCTGGCCACTGATAGTGGAAAAATGGGAATGATGCTTGAATTTTGATGTCTACCAGGAATTTAAAAGCAAGGATCACTCTAAATAGCTTCCAGAGTTAGGCTATCCAAAGTTTGGATATTTTCTGGGCGAGGATTCCTCCTAAAATCTTGGGAGAGATATTTATTAACAATTGTCTGCTTGAGTGCTAAAATTTTAGTGCCATATTCAACACACCTTTTAAAAGACTAATAGTTTTAGTGGACACACTGAAACAGTTAGGTAAGTACCACCCTATGACTAAGCCATATCCGGTTCTCACACTCCCTATCAGCTGACAGTCTAATATTATTATTATTATTATTAGCACCGCGTCTTACTACCCGTTCGGGTTATACGCACTTACACTAATGTGTAATGGTAGGGTGATTGTGAGATGAAATGGAGGACCTACAGTTTAACGTGGAATCCGAACCACGGTGGAGACCTGGCATTCCCCCACATTCACAAGATGTCTTGTCAGAGGTGAAGGAAGGGTTTGGTGATCAGATAAATCTGTGCCGGGACCGAGGATTGAACCCTGGACCCCCAGCACAGAAGTCTGACACTTTACCCCTAGACCGCTATGTCACCGACAGTCTTATAATTCTGCTTTAAAAAGAATATACTTATTTGTAAGTTATAAAACTGGATTTTGGCTGTCACTCAACTTAAACTAGTTAAAATAAAGGGACACTTAAGGGAGGGACTATGATCACTCACACCAGCATCCTCCCGGAGACACTTAGTCTTGCCGCGGTGAAGCTAGCCCGTCCAACTCTGCTGTCCTGACGTTAGTGAAGTCCCCATTCTTGCGCAGGTGTTTGTCGGTGATAAATCCAGTGAGATCAGAATCTCGGTCAGCGGAATCGTGGCGTGGCCTGCTGACGAGAATACGACTGCTAGTCCTGTTGGCTTACAACCGTACGCTTCTCAAGTTCGAGGAGTTCATCCGGGACCAGAGAGAAAGACGTAACGAGCTTGGCTGGAATTTCTGCCACTACTTCCTGCTGCAGGTACAATAACCTTTGAATCTCGGTAAACATTTTGAGGAAAATTGAAAACTTTTAATTACCTGCTTCGATGGCGACACTGTCTAACACGCTACTCTTGCAGTGGACTAGACTGACGATGACGAGGGAGATTGTGGTTCGATCCTGGTCATGAGTACCGAGGGGGGTTTCCCTTTCTCTTCCCACACAAATGCTGGTACACTACCTCTAAATTCAACCTTCTTCATCCTTAACCCATTAGCTCAATTAGTTTATAAGCATATAGTCTGAATGGGTATTGTAACACAGTGCTAAAAAAACTTTTTTTTGGACTACTTTAGAAGTTTCACTTTGTATCCAAAAAGTGACTTTTATTCACCCCAATCTGTTTGGTTTTAAAACCACAAATAAATTACTAGCCAAACAAAATCAAATGCTTAACTATTCCTTATATTAAGAATTGTTCTAGCACCTAAGTGGCAATATTTGTCCTTCAGGATGCACTTATTAGGACTTGCTGGTTGCCTAATTTCCTATTAAATGAAGATTTTTTTTTTGCTTTGGTATGGATTAAAACCCAAATTTTTTATCCGGCAAGTTTAGGATAGGGATGTATATTGAATACAAACATCAACATCTCCATCGATACTGTAACATTGATGTGAAAAAACATTGCCTGTAAAACATCAATGTTATAGTAAAAAAAATCAGTTTTTTTCTAAATCAATTAAATTACTGAAGTACTGTAGCTAAAATGCACTATCAATCGTTGAATGTGAGCATTCATAATCATTTAAAACAAATATCAGGAAATTAAAGCATACATTTATGTGCATGTAGTTTTTGAAAACATCGATGTTCGATACCTACCCTTAGTCTTAATGCTCCATACATAACCTAGAGGCACTCATAAAATAATTTTGTATTGTACGGGCTAGTTGTATAATTTAATTTTTAAAATCACTGCCCCTTTTGCTGTTGTAAGCTATGTTCGTAAGCCCCGAGCGCGTGTGTTTATTTGTCCGTGTTGCCCCAGGAGGAGCTGGCGTTTGTTCTCGAGATGCTGGGGGTGTACGACGAAGCTCTGGTCCAGTACGACGAGTTGGACGCTCTCTTCACCCAGTTTGTGCTAAACTCTAATGTTGGCGGTGAGTGTCACACCTCGCATCACTTCACTTGGCGTATGAATACGTAAAAATAGTTTTATTAAATATGGAAGATGGTACAGGAAAGGTGATTTAAAAAGTAACAAACACAAAATGGCTCTGACATTGGAAAGAATAACATGGTCCACACTTTACACTGCTGCCACTGGACAAAGAAGAAAATTGATCTCTAGCACCCAACCCCATGACCTGGGTTTCACTCTATTGGAACACATCAGAAGTAGGTGTAATAGTAGCACTAAGAGGTAATACAAATAGTGATGTTAAATGATATAAAAAATCTATAACAACTTGGACGTTTGCACATGTAGAAGAACCGGCTTAGTCGTGAAAACTTGGACTGATAGTGTGACTGACCCCTTACAAAACTTTATCTTGGAACCCTGGGCTTGACGGTTGGCCCTCTAAGCACCAAGTGCTTCCGATGATCTGAAGATGTAGTCTGTTTGGTCCGGCATCGAGCAGAATAACTGCCTCCAAAATATGTGATACTGTGACAGCCCCAATGTCGATAAAACAAAGATTTTTAAGCCAAATCTGGCCCTGTTATTCCACAACTAGTGCAAGTTTGTTGTGAGTAGTCAGCATTCCTCTTTAATGTTTTCTAATTCACAACAAGTTTGCGCTTTCAGTTGTGTAGGTCTAATAAAGTTATGTAAAACAAAATGAACATCCCACATAGCTCAGGGTGGTGAAAATATGGTCATATCATGTTAAAAAAAAAGTCAACCTCAAAATCCTTTATCATCAACCATTTCAGCATGTGACTGGGTCCATCTTCCTCCTTTAATTGCTTCCATTTTCTTTTACTCTCACTTACACACTTTCTGTTAACTGCTCCTCCCTACTTATTATTACAAAAAGAAAATTAAAATTATATCAAATATATTAATGTCTTAAAATTTATCCTCTATTTTCACCCAGAAATATTAAACCTTTTATTTCAGAAATTGTTTGAAGTTTAGGCTTTAAGTCTTGTGTTACTAAAATCAATTTCAGAAATGATGACCAATGCATCCGTAAGCCGTGCTCTCTTGGGTGTGTGTTCCTTTCTGTTAAAAAAAACCAACAACGCTCACACAGTTATGTTCTGCCATACGTTGTAGATATTTGGTGAACATGACCGTACCACCTCAGAGGAAGCAAGACTGAGATGGTATCGTCATGTAATGAGGGTGGAAAAGGAGAGGATATCAAGGATAATGATACGGGTGAAGTATTTAGGGGAAAGACCAAGAAAGAGATGGGAGAAACAGATAATAGCATGGGTTCAAATGAGAGGAGAAGAACGGAAGATGTTAAAGGAGGAGGAATGCTAAAAGGAAATATGAAGATGCAGGCATTTCACTAAACTGACCCGGCCACAGGCTGGGAAACAGTTGTTGATGATGATGATGGTGAAGATGGTGAACAATTTATTTATTTTAATTGGAAATTGATATCTGGTGAGTAAAGTGTAAATGTTTGGTGGACCAGCCACTAGTACTATATTTCCTCAAATAAATCCGAATATCCAAAAGTTGTATTTCTACAGCGTTTATCAAAATAAGAACTGGTCCGCGTTATAGGTTGTGTTCACCAAAAGGTTATTGGGATTCAAATTTGACATGTCCGAGATATCCTATTGATACATAATAAGGTGTTTTGAGACCAAACTGTGTTATAACCTAGTGTTTGCGTTTTCAGACACCCCCGCGTGGCTGGGGACGTTCCAGGTACCCCTGGAAGACTGGCCCGGGATAGTACTCGATCGCAACATCAACCAGACCCACCGGGGCCTGATCGGCGAGTGCAGGGCCTCCCTCCTGCAGTTCCGGGGCTACCTGTTCACTCGTCAGTGCACGATGCTTCAGCTGCTCTCCAAACCTTGGGAGGTGAGCGCCACGATCCTCCCTCGAGGATAGAAAGGTGGATCCTAAGACCTTTGATTCATTAAGGGTATTCAAGATTCTAGTGGGAAAAAAATATATCATCCGTGATACACAATTTTTACTTCAAATTTTGGATTGAAATTTGTTTTAAAGCTTCTACCTGTTGGTGGTTCATAATCAACATAATTTTAGGACAAACTCAACAGCCATGCCCCAGACAAGTAATTTAACACTTAACTAGATGTATGAATATTATAATGAATGAATTATAAGAAAAAATTCAAAAAGTTAACATTTAGTTAAATTTATCTATATAAAATTAAAAGACAAAACCCGCACACTCCACCACATTACCCCAACCTCTGGGCCTGGCAACTTGAAATTTGGCACAAAGGTTGCTTTTAGGCTCTACACTGGGCTTTGCGAAATTTGACACCTAGGGGGTGAAAAAAGAGAAGTTGAAAGTTTTCAAAATTCACTTGATGTGAAGTAAGACGTGGTGCAAAATAAAATAAATCGTGTCCCTTTTATATGTTTCTATACACCTTTCCTGTACCTTCTTCCAAATATAATAATATGTTTATGTGTTTTTTATTGTTATATCTAAACAATTTCTACTCCAGTATCTCCTAGGTAAGTGTGCTGGCTATCCCTCCTAATTTACACCATGATTTAGCCTAGTGCTCTATACCACATAACCTAAATACATAGAGTAAGTAAGTATTGTTATTATTTCTTCCTATGTTCAATTCTCTTTTTAAACATTCAGAATTCATAAATTAAATTAAAATCCTTGTTTGTTAAGCAGTTAATTAGCCTTACCGCTTGTAAAATGATGTTGAACTAGTATTGAGTCATACACCGTGTGATTCAGCTCGCCCAGCGATGTCTGCCGTTCCTCCACAACTGTGTCAAGGAGCTGGAGATCCTAGAAGTGGCCGCCCCGCCGGGAGCTGTGGCCTGTTGGCTGTTCCTCTGTTCTCTGGAGGTGCTGCACACCTGCGGGACCTTCCAGGAGGGGAGACACGTGGAGGCCTGCTCGTTGTACACCTCCGGGTTGTGGGCCTACGCCCGGGACAAGGTTGGATTTTCAAACGTTTCTAACATAGTGTTTTAAATGGAACATTTAAGATTGGTTAGAGGGTGTAAAAGCACATTTTAAAAAAAAACTCCGGCGGCCTCATGGCTTAAGTCTTCACTCTCGCGTTAAACTACTAGACTGCTGATGATGGGGAGATCATGGTTTGATCCTGGTTGGGTGTACTGAGGATGGTTTTTACTCAATGGTTTCCCATTACCTTTTTCCAGAATGTGGGTACATTCCCTCTAAATTCAAACTTCCTCATGCCTAACCCATTAGTGTAATTAGTATGTAAGGGTAGAACAGAATGGTCGGTAAGACACCATGCTAAAAGAAAAGAATAACTTTGAGGGTTCATATTTTATTGAGACTTGGATATTCTTGTTTGAGATGGTTTCCATGTTCTCTGCAGCTGCACGAGTTGGGGGCCCTGTGCGGTCTGTTGCCGGGCTGTGACCCCAGCAGCCAGCAGCTCCACACCGTCGTGGGTCTCTCGGCGGGTATGGGCGACTCCCGGGAGCACGGCTCATACCCCACCCCCACCGACAAGCTCAAGGAGGCGCTCTCCTCCAAGGAAGCGTTCAAGAAACACTACCTGGTGAGTGTCCTCCCCGCGCAACTCTCTCCTGATCACGGAGGAGCTCCTCACCACTCGTGTTACTGCTTGCTAAACTTCTTGACCATGAGGTTACACTAGCGCTACAGATCGTGACAACACCTTGAACTGGCTCCAAAATAAAGATATCTAGAGCAATTCATTTTCAATTAAGAGATTTTGAACATTTTCCCTGATAAAATGTGACGTGTATCTTAATTTGCTTGAGAATACGCTGACAGGGTGCGTAACAAGTTCTACTATAGTTCAGGCACATCCGATCATGCGGTGACAGTCACTAAAGGTGTGCGAAGATTCAAAGTTTTGAATTGACTTCGAAACAAACATCAGTTTCGACATTTACAAATATTCATCAATAATGGTCAATTATTGCCATTCTGAGCTCTCTTGGTTTGTTCCTATCGCTTTTTTTCTCTACCTTTCCCCATTTATTTATTTACTTATTTTTGGCCCTAAAAAAAGTGAAAAGAGGTTTTCTTTTAAAAAACATAAATATTATTAAATAATGTTTCCTAGCTTATAATAAAATGATTTAAGACAGTCTTGCTGGAAAGTTGGTAATATTGTAGTCGGACGTAATGCTGGTTGCAGGAACTGGCCGAGCTAGCAATGGGCACCTACAAGCACATCGGGCGCATCCGGTCAGCCCGGTTGGTGGGCAGAGAGCTAGCCCAGTTCTACCTTCTGCTGGGCGAGCGGAACAAGGCCGCCGCGTTTCTTAGTGACTCGCTCAAAACGTACGAGGAGGAGGGTTGGCGAGACTTAGCGCTGAGGACGCAGTTAGAACTGGCCGACTGCTGCGACAAGATGGGCGATACCGAGAGGTAAACTAACGTAGTTAGTTATGGGATACTTGAACTATCAAATGACAAGGGATATTTGACATTTCAAAAAATAATATATTATATTTATATCGTTGATACTGTAATTTGTTTTAAAACACTAATATTGCTTATTCGTGGCTCAGCCCCAACATCATAAGACAACAACCAGACCCTAGACCTGTAATTTAATTTAGTGTATGATTGGTATAATTGTAGCAAAAAACGGTTGACACTTGGCTACTATTTCTATTCTAATTTTATTACCATGGGAAGATAACATTAGAATGGACCTGAAAGAGATGAGGTGTAATGAGTTGGACTGGATAGAACTAGCTCAAGATAGAGATAAGTGGTGTACGTTTGTAAGTACAGCATTTAACTTCCTTACTCGATATAAATAGGAACTGGAAAGGTTATTTGTAACAGAGCACTAGACTAAATCATGGCTGAAATTCATAGCCATCCATACATTTACCTGTAGTACACGGAGATTGATCAGCTTGAACACAACACACAAACACAATCTTTCACTGTCACAGGTTAAGAGAGTAGACTCATGCTCTCGGTTGGACTGGAGTACGTAAGTCTCATATTGTTTTATCTAAGATTTTTAGGTAAAATGAATATTCAAATTGTTAAAATATTGACTCTGTACCATCTCTCAACCTAATAATAAGTATAGGAAGGCAGAGACTAGGAGATGTGGGGGACCACATTCCCACAAAACAACCGCAAGTTATGGAAACATCAGGTCAGCTAGTTGTTGTTTATAATAAGAGGGGTCTGCTAGTTGTTGACAAGAGGGGTCTGCAAGGGATGGTAGTTGTTGACAAGAGGGGTCTGCTAGTAGTTCTATCTCATTGGCTCAAAGCTTACAATTCAGGTGCATACTGACCCAACAGATTGGGGTTCGTTGATACTGGCGTCTTGTCAACATGATCATGCGTGTGTTTTAGGTTCGTGAAATTGTGTGCGGTCATTGCTTCCGCGCCCGAGCTGGACATGCCTACAAGAATATCACACTTTGACAAGATGACAGCTGCTCTGAGGGACCTTAGCACTGGTAGGTCACAACTATTTCTTCAAGTACACCCCCTCTCGCTAACGCCTCGTGTTGAGTGTGCGCTACAAGTACACCCTATGTCAAATATAATGGCTACAGTATATTTTCTCTTTTCTTGCCAGCTAAGTGAGAATCGACCTTATTGGCTGGACTGTTCACCAAGTTATTTCTATTTCAAAAGCATATTCCCTTATAACTCATTTTTCACCAACAGTTTCTTCTGCAATGCAAAAATGACCCTTTATGGTTCTGATCATGCACATGCATCTTCAATACAAAATACTCACAGATGCAAGGTACGCTAACTAAGCATATCACATTTCCGATTATTTTTAAAAGTACTCGATAGTTACTCAATTGTTTTTATTCGGCACCTCGTCAGTTTTTTTTTTTCCATTATCACATATAATGAGACTTATTATTGTATTTCTTAATTATTTTGATTATAATTTCTCCTTAGTGAGATACAATTATTTATAAATTGAAACTAAATAGAGTATGTTACAAAATAGAAACAAATAAAAACTGTTTTCACTTTTAAAAAGGTACAATTATCAATTCCTTTAGCAGGAATATATAAAGAAAAGTTTATTTTATTAGAAAGAGTAATACTTTCATCTTGACTGTACATGCAACAGTGAAACCTGAAAATAAGGGGGTGGAGGTCACTGTCAGTGTCGACTGCCTACCGCAGGAAGAGATTATTAAGATGTTATTAATATCAAATCCCATTGTAAGACTCCCAAGTAATGTTGTCCAACCGATTCGCGTAGATGATTCGCTAAAAATTACTCGAGGAATTTTTACTCAATTACTATATTATTTTTAAATAGAATCGAGTAATTATTTGATCGTGTCCATCACATCACTAGTCACACCCCTTCTTGCAGACCCACCTCTGACGGAGCCCCTCTCGGACTGCTTCTCCCTTGGTGAGGTGCAAGTGACCATGAGAGAAGGGGGCACCATCACCAAGGACAGCCCAGTGGAGGTTACAGTGGACCTGGACAGCTCCTTGCCCTGTCCCATTAGGGGCTGCAGGGTGGACCTTTCTATCGAGGAGGTGAAGACCAATGTCAGCACTGGAGTCCCAGCCCCTCGTCCCCAAGAGGCGCCAGCGGAAAGAAGGGCCAGGAGGGGGCAAGTGTCGCAACCTCCCCCCTCTTCTGTGGCCAGCACCTTACCACACAGGTACAACAGTGAACATCGTAATATCCTAATCTGAATTCTTCGGTGGTTTTTGAACCCTAAAAGCTAAAGACTATGGTTTGTGGTGGATAAAATTATTCAATTTCGTTAAAGATAAAGTTGTATTTTGGTATTAAAAGTCTGTGAATGAAATACTTTAATTTATATATAAAAATGGTAAAAGATAACTTAATGTTTAGCATGTTAAAGTGCTATAGAATAAAAGAATTTTATCTTAAATTATATTATATTTGGAAAAAGTTACAGGAAAGGTGGATGGAAATATATAAAAGTAAAGAACACAATATGGCTTTTACAATGATAAGAAGAACACAGTTCACACTTTAGATTGCTGCCACTGGACAAAGAGGTAATGGTTGCTTAAAGAAAATCAATCATCACCGCCCAATCCCCCAACCTAGGTTTCATTCTATCGGAACTCGTCAGGGAGGAGTGTGATCTCGATATTTTGATAATTGAGCCATCTTCCTAACCATTTACAATTTCAATCCTTTACCATTCATACCTAATAAAAGCTATCTGATGGAATGAACCCTCAGTTTCAAGCCCTGGATAACTCTTGTGGTGGGTGCCTTGGTCTTGTAGGATCATTGTAGATGACCCGTTGAGGCAAGCGAACAATCCCGTCCTGTCTCGCCTGAGTATGGTGGAGCATTTGGACTACCAGCAGGACAAGAGTCTCAGTTCCGCCAGCATGGCCTCCAAGAACACCAAGCAGTACCTCCAACGCTCGGACAGTCACGGACGCTACAGGAAGACCTCCGTGGCCGCCCGCTCCGACTTCTCGTACTGCTTGTCTGCAGAGGATGTTGTCATCAATCCCGGGAGGAACACGGTTACACTTAGGTGTTTGTCGTTTCTCTTCAGGACATAAATTAAACATCTGTGTGTGTGTGTGTGTGTGTGTGTGTGTGTGTGTGTGTGTGTGTGTGTGTGTGTGCGCGCGCGCGCAAAGATATCATAGTGGTGTGAAGGGGGAAAATTTACGTTTTGCTTGGAACAAACACTGAATGCTCAAAATTTATGTCAACTTGTTAATATTTGGATGAGTAAACCTTTAACTATAAAGTCATGGGAGGCCTCATTATGTAGAACTTTTCCCAATAAAATTTTTTGATACATTTTAGTGCAATAATCTGTTGTTATTATTATTATTGGCACCGCGTCTTACTACCCGTTCGGGTTATACGCCCTTACGCTAATGTGTAATGATAGGGTGATTGTGAGATGAAACGGAGGACCTACAGTTTAACGTGGAATCCGAACCACGGTGGAGGCCTGGCATAATAATCTGTTACCATTGCTTTGACGAACCACTAGTGAGTTAATATAAATTAGGTATGAATCAAATATGAATCGTTAGATAACATCATAAGCAAAACAAAAGGTTTCACTTTCCCAAATTGTTATAGTATTTTCCTTTGATTTTGATTCAGCTTCGGAACGTTTCACTAAATTATAGAATTGATATTAATTAGAGATGGGATCCTCAAATCCCTCGAATCCTTAAGCATATTCGAAATTCTAGGATTCATTGTTATCTGTGCTCCAGAACTAATTATAATCGTAGGATGAACTCATACCATCAGGCACCAGCTTCACTGGCTGATTGGTCAAAGGCATAACTCTCATTTTAGACTGGACTGCCACTGACAAGGAGATTGGGGTTCGATCCTGGACAGGTGTGCTGAGGTTTTTTTTTTTCTAAATGGTTTTCCACTCTACCTCTATGCATATATAGGTACATTTCCTCTAAACTCAACCCTACTCAGCCCTAACTCATTAAAGTAACTAGTACATATGTGTATAATCTTATAAGGTGCCAGACAAGTGCTTAAAAAAAACAGACCCCAGACTAGTAATTTAACACTTAACTGAATGTATGAATGTTATAATGAAAGAAATATAACAAAAATGTTAATATCTAGTTACTATTTAGTATTTGTATCATATGTTCATAATTTTTTACAAGATTCAGGATTCAAAGATAAATTGGAGATTCAGATCTGTAAAAAGTGGATTTGACCCAACTCAATAATAATCAATTATATAATATATTGACTCTTCATGCTTTTCAGGTGTAAGGCCCGTGAGAAGGGACTATACAGGCTGGGGCAATTGTCCCTCCGCGTGGCCAGCAACTTGGAGTTCCTCTCTGGGACGCTGACTCCCCGTGTTGGTTTCGAGGTCACTCGGGAACCCCCCTCTGTGACCTTGAACATGGGGGGCAAGGATCTCCTCGCCGGACTCGAGCAGGATATGGTCTTAACAGTGTCCTCTGGGAGTCAGAGGATAGAGGAGGTGAGACTCTTAGGGACTAAGAGGGGGGGGG